>CAIGQQ010035257.1:6958444-7003227 GCA_903798035.1 Danio albolineatus | reverse complement strand
TGTGTGTGTGTGTGTGTGTGTGTGTGTGTGTGTGTGTGTGTGTGTGTCGCATTCAAGCACTTTTTATAGGTGTGACATTAAACAGGAGCATGAACACTAATTTGCACCCCAAACATGTGACAAACAGCAGAACTGTGAACAAACAAAGTCTTTGTTCTGCATTTTTTAACACATACCAATCAGCATTTTCTCATTATGAAAAGAATCACTCTCCCTCCCACTTCACAGTTTTAAAGTCCTCGCTTCTCACTTTATTCACCTGTAATCTTCTTCTCAAACACAGTTGCATGAGTGTATATTTCATGCCAGACGTTTTTTACAAATGCTATGCTTCTCATTCTTAGTGTTTGTTGTTAACATGCCAATGATTTCCATAAACACGACTTTTTGGCTGCAGTCAATTATATTTTTAGCCTTCATGTGTACATTTATTTATTTATATTTCTAAACTTACTCTCCAGACTGTCATGAACTCAACCAGTAGCACTTTTCAATGCTGTGGATTAATGTTAATAATGTTGCAAATAAGAATCACTTTCTTCAACAGAGTGATTGTTTCTTTTTATGAGACCTCAGTGTATCATTAGCAGTAATTTCTATTTATTTGGCCTTGTCTGTATGGATTATGGGCAGCACGGTGGCGCAGTGGGTAGCGCTGTTGCCTCACAGCAAGAAGCTCACTGGTTCGAGCCTCGGCTGGGTCAGTTGGCATTTCTGTGTGGAGTTTGCATGTTCTCCCCGTGTTCGCATGGTTTCCTCTGGGTGCTCCGGTTTCCCCCACAGTCCAAACACATGCACTAGGTGAATTGGGTAAGCTAAATTGTTCGTAGTGTATGTGTGTGAATGAGAGTGTATGGAAGTTTCCCAGTGATATGTTGCAGCTGGAGAGGCATCCGCTGCATAAAACATATGCTGGATAAGTTGGCGGTTCATTCCACTGTGGTGACTCCAGATTAATAAAGGGACTAAGCTGACAAGAAAATGTATGAATGAATGTATGAATTATCTAGACTTTAAAGTTGCTGGTAGGAATGGACTTATATTTTATGAATCAACAAGGACCATAATTTCAACACACACACACAAACAAACATGTTATTGAACATGTATTCATGGACATCATCAATACTACCTGATTCATGGACATCACTAATACTACCAAAATCTTTGTCGTTGAGCCCAGTTTTAAGAGCAACAAATAATGACTTGACTTCTTGTTGATCATTTGGAAAAGTGGCAGAAGGTAGATTTTACTGATGAATCATCTGTTGAACAGCATCCCAAACATCACAAATACTGTAAAAGACCTATGAGAATCCGCATAGACCCAAGATTCATATAGAAATCAGTCAAGTTTGGTAAAGGAAAAATCATGGTTTAGGGTTACATTAAGTATGGAGGCATGCAAGAGATCTGCAGAGTGGATGGCAACATCAACAGCCTGAGGTATCAAGACATTTGTGCTGCCCATTACAATACAAACCACAGGAGAGGGCAAATTCTTCACCAGAATAACTCTCCTTCTCATACTTCAGCCTCCACATCAAAGTTCCTGAAAGCAAGGACGGTCATGGTGGTCCAGAATTGGTCAGCCCAGTCACCAGACATGAACAGACATGAATTATTGAGCGTGTCTGGGCTGGAGGAGGCACTGAAGATGAATCCAAAGAATCTTGATGTCTTCTGGGAGTCATGCAAGAACGCTTTCTTTGCCATTCCAGATGACTTTATTAATAAGTTATTTGAGTCATTGCAGAGATGTATAGATGCAGTCCTCCAAGCTTATGGGAGTCGTACACAATAATAATTCTTTTTTTCACTGCACCATGATTTTATATTCTATAATGTACATTATTTCTGTTAAGTGACAAGACTTTTGTCTAAGCTAAGTCAGACCTTACTGTCCTAATTAAACAATTAAAAATCAAGACATGATCATATTTTATTTTGGTAAACTAAGCGTAATCTAGAGGCCTTCTGATGCCAAATGATCAACTAGAAGTCAAGTTATTAATTGTTGTTACTAAAACTTGGATAGGCTTTTGTCAGGTAATGGATATATAACAGCAGGTTAACTATGCTTATATATTTTTTTATTTTAACTGTTGAAAGCTATTAGTTATCATAACTTAATTAGTAACAAATAAATGTAACCAATTACCTAGTCACTAATAGCTTTAACTTTGATACTTTTGATTGAAATGCAATAATGTGTACCTTTTGAAACAATATTTATAATAATTATTAATTCATTTTATTTGTAAATGGCTGCTTTCTGGATACCCAAGGTCGCCTTTAACAAGCAACAATGGCCATAACAGAACAAATTAAAATTATAATTGTTGTAAAAAGTGCTTATACAAATAAACTTGAATTTCAAAATCTTTTATGCTCTATTAAAGACAAAAGTAAACTAATGGATGGGAAGTAAGTTAACAGCAAATGTGCATGTTTGGATGAACGATCCTTTTAATCACTTACCAAAGCATTTTAAAATGATCAGCAAATTGAAATAATATTAAGTCTTCCAATCATGTCCTCCCATAAAATAGTTTGTGAATTTAGTCCTGGTGTTTTTTCATGTCGTTACATTGTTTAGAGCATAAAAAGCATCATTTGTATTGAACTATTTTGAAAAAATATCTTACTAATATTTTATGCAATGACTCAATCAGGACTCGAAGATGAAGAGACTTGAAAATATATGAATAGAGGAAAAAAACAATGAATTTTGTTTTTTTTTTTTTTGTTTTTTTTAAGTTTCAGGATTTCTCAACCATGTCATGAAAGAAATAACAAGGACTTGATATACCAATTTGAAAAATGGCCTTAAGAGGGTTTTCCCATTACATACAATGTGTTTATATGCTTTTTCTAATTTGCATACTGATGCATTCTTGCGGCGACATGAAATGGAAAAATATATATATATAATAATGGGAGTAATAATTGGCAGGATTTTCAATATCGTCTTATATTTTATAGGAGTAATGGAATATAGTTTACTTCCCTATTTACTTATTGTGTCTCCTAAAATGGGCAACAAACCTGCATTTAGTCCAGGTGTATTTCATAGCAGAAAGTCATATTTTGATTTATAACCCCAAAATATTTTCCAAAGATGTTATTTTTATGACAAATGCTTAAACGCTTTTTATGATTTTAATGATAATTACAAAATATGATCATATTTCTATTCATTCATTCATTTTCTTTCCGGCTTAGTCCCTTTATTAATCTGGGGTCGCCACAGCAAAATGAATAGCCAACTTATCCAGCATATGTTTTGCGCAGCGGATGCTCTTCAAGTTGCAACCCAGTACTGGGAAACGCCCATACACACTCATTCACACTCATACACTACGGACAATTTATCTTACTCAATTTACATATACCACATGTCTTTGGACTTATGGGAGAAATCAGTGCACCCGGAGGACACTCACGGGAACACAGGGAGAACATGCAAACTCCACACAGAAATGTCGACTGACCCAGCCGAGGCTCAAACTAGTGACCTTCCTACTGTGAGCTGAACGTGCTACCCACTGGGCCACCGTGACACCCACTCATATTTCCTTATGAATATTGAAATTCATCATTAAAGTTTACACAAAATGAACTTATTATTTGAATATGCACTCAAAAAAATTAGCTGCTTGTTCAAGCTACTTATTTATAATGAGCTGAATCAACACAATTCTTGGGACGTCTTTGAGACAACGTAATTGTTTAATATTCAATCCACTTAAGTTTGTTATGTTAACTTAATTGATTCGTGTTGGATCAACATGAATGAATTGTCTGGAACCCTGCATTTTTTACAGTGTGTTTATATTATATTATCTCTGCACTTCATTATTGTGTAAAAAATAATTTGCCCTCCAAATCTTTAATCAAACACCTTAACCAGGAGCGAGTGATTTAAACCGTGTTCTAAATAAAAGCAACTGCACCCAACAAAAGGGATATTTTCCATATTAAAAGGAGGTTTTCTCCTAACCAACACCTTGAATTGATATATTAGAAACGGCACAGGTGAACAACAGAAAAATATGACAATGATCACCTCAGGTACACCTCATGTGCTTTATTCAATGCTAACAATGTGAGTTTGAATGCCATTTTACATGCCATTTATTGCCATATACTGAAAGGAGCAGCAAATAGTTCACCTCAGATCTTGAAAATAAAATAAACCGTTTGAAATGAAATTTTAGAACTAAACACATATCAGGGATTCTGCATTACATTTAATAATGTTAAAGAGGGTTAACATGTATAAAATAGATTATAAACCTTACCATTTCGTGAGTGAGCACATATTCTGTGCTTCTGAATGGCTGTATTTAAATTTCTGTGGTGTTTTGTCTGGTGCAAACAGCCAAATTGCTTATCGCTGCATATTTCTGTGTTGTTAGGACATGGGGTTACAATGTAACCTGCTCACCTAATGTTTACACTCATAATATTTATATCATTTGCTAATTGTTAACCTCATGTGGAACTTAATCTTTCTCATTTCAGAGTCTGCTACTGTCCACCGGAGGTCCCATTTTGGTCATGGACACATACTTTCATACGCGGTTTCCCACCAAGGCAACCAGGAGTGCTGAAATATAATTGGCTAAACTGGCATATTGGCCAGGTTAAAATGACCAAAACAAAGACAGCGTTCCGGCACGGAAAACGCATTTCAAAGCAGAATATCTGACTTCAGCATTGTTTTTAAGATAAATAAGGATGTTCACTTGGGATGTTTCTTAAATATCTGCAAACATATTATGGTATTTTTATGCTTTAGAAGAGTCAAAAACTTACATACAGAATCTTTAAATGGGACATAGTAAGGGGACATAGTCTCTGATGTCCCTAATGCCTAAAATACCCCACAAATAATTCTTTGAAACTGCCCCTTGATCCTAATTGTGTCATTTTGGTGACTGTCGCTTTAAGTTCAAATGAGATTGTGCTGTTTTCAAAATAGGGCGGAGCTACAAATGCCTATGTGTCAGCATAGTGGAAGATTCAAATCTAAGACTAACCTCCTTTGCAAATGAGGGAGAGATGGTCACTAATGGCCGGGCCTTTCCCCCGCTGATGGCATGATCAAAGGGAGAAGGTCAATCAAACTGTTTCTGCAGACTGTTTTTATAAAGTGTGATTATATAAAACAAAATGTATACATTTCTACCATTAGAAGCTGGTTTTATTGACAGACTGTTCTCACACAAGTGCATTTAAACCCCTTATGAAAGTGATTTTTGCATAATAGGTCCCCTTTAAAAGTGTGTCACAAATAGGGTCTCAGAAAATTTCACTAAAATTTCACTAATCCTCTCAGGAGGATTTTGAAAATCCATTTGGGAATTGATATATAAAGTCAGTGAATTCTAGCTATGACCCAGCTTGTAGGTCACATGTACCTCCTGCCAGGTCAGATGTCAGACATGAAGTCAAGGCCTGATGATTGGGACGGTAGGAAGTGTCATTCTCTCTCTCTCACAGGTGCTGCGTGGCCTCCTGGGCCTCAATGTCAGACACGGAGCATCACTGTCACTTAACGGTCCAGAGCCGGCTGGGGGATGACAGGCGTGAGTAACACATTTTTTTTTTACTGACTCTAATATATAGTGACACACAGTGCCCACATTCACTCAATCAGAAACATAGACATCTGATTGCCAAACTGTAAACAAAATAGACATATGCATGCTATTTATACATACAAATGTATGCGGAGACATCTGATTGACACTATCTGCAGAATATCAGTGTGTGTGTGCTTTGTACTTAAGTTGGTTGGTTAAAGGAGGTGTTTTGAATTTTCTGATTTGTTTAAATGCCATATTAAACAAATTCTGTCATTATTTACTCACAGATTTGTTTTTAACTGCCTTTAAGGTTCATATGATACATAAAACACTGTAAAATAATATTAATCTCTTAATTTTTTTGGTTGAATCAAATGAACTTTTCTAGTCATCTCAAAAAGTAAGAATTTGTATGACATAGAAATAGTTGAAATTTGATTAACTTATTTATATATTTAACTCATTTCGAGAGGATCACGTGCTTATGATTGACACGGTTGGCCCAGAGTCAAGCTAATGCATGATCCACCAATCAGACGATTCCCAACTTAGTATAAATAACCAAAGCATCTTACCTTAGTAATCTTTGTCTTGAAGAATCCCTCCTTCCACCCCCTCTCCTCCCTTTTAGGGGAGAGAGCACTAGCACTGTTGCCTCACAGCAAGAACACCTCTGGTTCGGGCCTCTACCCAGCCAGTTGACATTTCTGTGCGGAGTTCATGTTCTCCCCGTGCTCGCGTGGGTTTTCTCCAGATCCTCCGGTTTCCTCCCACCGTCCAAAACATGAGACATAAGTAAATTGACTTAAACAAATCAGCACCATACACTCTAAAAAAAAAAGGTTCCTTGAGGTTCTATATAGAACCCTAGGGTTCTATACTTGGCCAGTAGAACCTTTTACCCAAAAAATGGTTCTATTTAGAACCCTTTGAGTGCAAAGAACCTTTTTGATTAAAATGGTTCTATAATGTGAGATTTATGAAATAATTATATACAGTAGTAAAGATTATAAATAATAATAAGCTATAACACAGAGAGACAAAGCTTTTTGAGTCAAAACCTAATAAAATGACTGCTATGGTCAAAACCTAATCAATGTATAATGGGATTTTTGTTTCATGCAGGTTTGTACATTAACATATAACTAATATTTTATAAATGCTTAATATTTAACGTTTTGACGAATTATTTTGTGAAATAAATATAATAACCAGTTTATTCAGACTGTACAGTGTGTTGTTATGGTTTAATAAATTGTTTTAAACTAATAATCATGAAAAAGCCCTCTGGTGACGTCATTCATTGGTGGACTGGTGGTGAAGAGCCTCGAGAGCGACGGTTAATTTTTGAAAAGGAGAACTCCGCTATTGATGCTCCGTCATTCAGGTACGTTATTACTCTTTTACAATTATAATAATGAAATATTTTGTATTACGAGGTAATGTTTCTCTTCCCTTGTCTTATATGGTGACACAGACTGAATATGGGGGTACGTTAATATGGATAAATGTGCTTGTAAGTTACTGATAGCCTCGACCGACAGCCTTCGGTTCAGGAATCTGTGTTAAGCTGACTTTGCTCTGCTTTTTGTTCGAAATAAGTTACAATTTTGCTTTATTTGTTTGTCAGTATTAATTAAAACATCAATAACAATAAAACAGGTGCGCTATGTAAAGGCGAGCTCCGAGAGGGAGCGTAAAGCGCGTGCACGCTCTTTTAACTTGATATGAGCCGATTTCCGCTTTCGTGCGGTTTTTATCTTCAACCTTGAACAAACGAGTGCTTCCAGCTTGTTCGTGTGTGAGTTTAGCCGAGTTTATCTCGGGCTAAACTATGTAAAGTAGTGTACACGCCGGCTAGTCTGCATTAAAACTGCAAGGTAGTGCAGCGCTCGTGCCTGCCCGAGTCTATGCACGTGCCTGCCCGAGTCTATGCACGCGCTATAGTGATGATTGCCAAGTGTATTAATGAAAACCTTTAAATCCAACATATTTTAATAATCCATAGATAAAAGATCAGGTGTTATTTATGAAGGACAAACAAACATGCAGGCTAAATGTATTGTGAAATGTTGAACCTTCTTAAATATAGGCTACATATATGTATATATTGTGCTAAATAAGTTTAAAATTAATATTTTAATGTATATCTTTCTTTTCTTCAAACAGCCTGGAAACTGAACTGCATCATAAATCTTGTGCTCGGTATGTAATATTGTTTTTAATTCTAAACAAACTGTATTAAGTATAATGACCATCAGGATACAGGATACCCTGTTGCAATGTCTGCAAAACAAATTTAAAAATGAAGGGATTTCAGTGGTGAGCTCATCTATCATCTCACAAATGAAACAAAATAATGGGATGAAAAGGAAGTGAACTGTACTCTGAGGAACTTAACACAAGGCAAGTTCAGTTCAATACATTTTATGTCAAAGGTAGATTAATTCTGTATTATAAATTCATATTTCCACACTCTAAAATGCTGTCTTCTCACCTCAGATTGTGATGGACCTGGAATGCGACACCAGATATTCATAAGTCAAGAACCGAATGAACACCATTTTCCAGAGCACAGATTATGAAGGGGTTTGCAGAACTAATGGAGCAGTTTCTTCTTCTTGGAGTGCCACAGCTTGTGAGTAAACACTGTTACATTGTGTGCCAAATAGTTTTGCGTCCATGATGACTTTAAGAAACTTGTATTGCTGAAAATGTGTCATTTGGAAACTTACACATGAAGTAAACTAATTTTTTTTTGCATTTAGGATGCTGCATAGAAAACTTAGTGAACAACACAGAAACATCTTTTAAAAAATGGGCCAAAAAGGAAAGGAAAGAAGGAAGTGCTCCATGACAGTCTCATTGGACCAGCAGAGGAAACCGCAAAAGGTAACTACACCCTATACTACATATTATTTGCCCCAAACACACACACACACACTTTAATTGTATTAATTATAACTGTAATTCTATTTGATGACTTATGTTAATTGGTTAAAAGTACTCAACATTAAAATATTGTTTTACAGAAATCCAAGCATTTCAGCATTACAATGGACAACACTCACTCGCTATCCTTCGACTTCCTCATTTATCAGAGGCACCACAGTGGAATGAATCACCAACTAATCTGCCCTTTCCAGCCACAACCCAGCACTTGGAAACACCCATACATGCTTTTGGACTGTGGGGGCAACCGGAGCACCCAGAGGAAACCCACATGAACACTGGGAGAATTTGCAAACTCCACACAGAAATGCCAACTGGCCCAGTCGGGACTCGAACCAGTAACCTGCTTGATGTGAGGTGAAAGTTCTAACCAGTGAGCCACTGTGCCACCCATGGACAAAACTATTTACATTATAAGAGAGGCTGACAGACATGGACATGCTACAGGTTGTGAAATGGCTGTTTGCAGTGTTTTGTCTAATAATTTAGCAATTTTTTGTAATGTTTTTCATTAAATTATGTATAAAAATGGATGTTGTGATAACCAATACATGCAGGTTCCATCCACTTTTTGAAATTGTAGTGTTATTTAATAGAGGTTTTGATTGTTTGTGTATTGTTTCTATCTGTATTGTGATATATTTCTCTTTATTTTAGAGATGTGTGAAAGTTAAGCTCTGTATTTGTTCAAACAGTAAAAAAGCTTAGAAAAGTGAAGTCATTACAATTACAGTGTTGAATGCCATTAAACTGTTAAGGTAGATCTGCCGTCCAATGCAAAGTATGCAGAGGTGCAATTTTAAATATTTAAAAAAATATTTTGTATAATGAATTGAATAAATTTAAACAATTTGATTTGTCTGGATTGGTTTTATTTTTTATTCAATAATAAGTAACAATAATTCAATAATAAATAAAAAGAACCCTTAAATGGTTCTAAATAGAACCATCTAACTTGAATTCAAAGAACCGTTTGGGGTTCTATTTAATGAACCCTTAAAATGGTTCTATATAGAACCTTTTTGGGGTTCCATATATGAAGCGCTAGATAGAACCATTTTTGGTTCTATATAGAACCGGTTGTTTTAAGAGTGTACCCAAATTCCACCAGCAGCATACCCTCATGGCAATTTATTAGCAGCAGGAGGGCGGGGGGTTCTCGAGATCTACCGAGGATCTTATGAGCTCAGGGCTCTCTCCCAGGACAGCATGCCAAACTAGCTTTATTATCAGTCATCAGCTAAGTGTGAACACTTGAAAGCAAAAAATATATATATTTGTCTTGACTTTTTATTTTCAACAGTTTTTTGACTTTTGACTGAGGAAAAATAAATTAACACTTATTGAAGTTATCTATAGTAAACTCTAGGAATATGAGTGAGTGAGTCAAAGAGTTTAAACCAGAAAGCTTTACAAGGATAACATAAAAATATCCAACCCAGGCTCGTTCTGAAAATACACCTGTATATACATTTCTGGAGAGTGCCAAATTCATCCCAGGAGCTACGGTTCTTTGCAGTTTTTGTTTTCGCAAATCCACCAGAAGCTGCTGTGTGTGCTTTCTTAGGCCCCGTTTACACTAGTGCGTTTTCGTCCACACTACGCTGGAGTTTTCGAGGTGCGAAAACAGAGCGTTTTAGAAACG
Organism: Danio albolineatus; assembly: GCA_903798035.1. Classification (NCBI taxonomy): domain Eukaryota; kingdom Metazoa; phylum Chordata; class Actinopteri; order Cypriniformes; family Danionidae; genus Danio; species Danio albolineatus. Next base: position 6,993,036 of record CAIGQQ010035257.1, on the reverse strand, counting down.
CTGGAGAGAGCGTTTTCATTCTGAAACGCTGCAGCTGCGTCTCAGTGTGGACGTGGGAAAATGCAGACTTTCGAAAACAGAGGCGTGGCTGCTGAGATCCGCTACGTGATTGGGGCTTTGGGTCATTGCGTATCCTTCCCTTATTCGTCAAGCGCACGTGGCTATAATGTCACCGGCAGACGGCTGACCAGCCTTCACTGTATTTTCTTTAGCCATGGATGTTTTATATACATTTGTAACTTTAAGTAAGAACTCGACCTCGTCGTCTGTCCTCAAAAAGACCTCTCTTGCTTTCATTACCATCGCGTTCATCGTTCAACCAGCGTTTGTTGGCTAACATTAACCAAATGCCGAGCGAGACGCATGCTTCCTGTTTATACTTGAACGCGCATGCCCAGAGTGTTCGAATGGTCACGTGATATACATTTCTGGTGGAGTAGTGAAGACGGAGATCTTTTGAGACACTGGGTGAATACGCTAGTGTGGACACGGATCGTTTTTATGCTAAAACGCCGTTTTAAAACTAAAACGCACTAGTGTAAACAGGGCCTTAGATGTCAAATTTGAGAGTGCCATTCGCGTCTGCGGTTTTCTGAGTGATTGACTGACCCATCCTTGTCTTTCCCTAAACCCAACCTATAGTCTGTTCAAAAGCACCGATTGACCAGCACCCACTTCCCTAAACCCAGCAGAGAGCTTTTTAAAAGCAATCCAGAAAAAAAGCCCACTGATTTTTACCACATTTTCAGATTTTACCACATTCTTATTTACTTGATTATTTTAGTTTTTGGCTTCTGTTTTTGTATTAACCGCTTTCTGGAACTGTTTTTCACCAGACTCGAACCCTGTCATTGTAGTCAACTACTCTCAAGTCTGTGTCTCAAGTAGCGCTTGTTTTAAAGATGAAATGCAGCCATATGTACTTCTGGCTACATAATTAGCGATCTCCAGAAATGTATATAGGGCTACATTTTCAGTATGTGCCTATGTTGAAAGAATCCTTTACACACTTGCCATGAACTAAATCAGCCCATTCAGACATAAAAAAAATTGATATATTATTGACTCAAACGAATAAACCATTCAACTGATCTGATACCATTATTCCTGTTACGAACTTTGGAGAGCTACAGAAAAAACTGAGACTATTTCTAAAAAACGAAGAGAGAACTGAACTTCTGTTCATGCCACTAAAATGTGTAAAAACTACAACTCCAGAAACACTGCCTTCATGAGCTTCAGAAAATTTTGGATAAAGAATTATGTGAAAATCAAAAGCTCAAATTTTAAGCATTAAACTTTCAATGCATTTCAAACATTTTATTAAGTTTTTACACACATTTATAAACCCATATTCTCTCTTTCAAAATTCATTCATTCATTTACTCATTTTATTTTTGGCTTAGTCCCTTTTTAAATATGGGGTTAATTAGGAGTTTAGTAAAGCAAAAAGTCTAAATGGTTTGCCAAGAGCGACAACTGAACCTTAAAATAAAATGTGACCAAACATTCTTTATAAGTACAACAAGTATATCGCAATATATATTCATTCATTCATTCATTTATTTTATTTTCGGCTTAGTCTCTTTATTAATCTGGGGTTGCCATAGCATAATGAACCGCAAACTTATCCAGCATATGTTTTACGCAGCGGATGCCCTTCCAGCCGCAACCCAACACTGGGACACATCCATACAGACTCAATCACACACATACACTACGGACAATTTAGCTTACCCAATTCACCTCTAACGCATGTCTTTGGACTCGTGGGAGAAACCAGAGAACCTGGAGGAAACCCATGCGAACACGGAGAGAACATGGAACTCCACACACAAATGCCAACTGACCTAGCCAAGGCTCGAACCAGTGACCTTCTTGCTTTGAGGTGATAGTGCTACCCACTGCGCCACTGTGACGCCTCTCTTCAAAATATTACTTACATTTTTTACTTGTTGCCCCAATCCTGACTATAAAAAAATATATTATATTATTGGCTGGGTTTCGTTGTTGACTGGATTTGAAAACAAGCCTTTATTTAACATTTCTGATCATATCTTTGTTCACTGAAATCAATATCTTCTCAGCTAAGCACAAGCTAGAATATTAGCTCAGCTTGGATATTTTTGCGCTTCCAACATTTTATTACTTGACATTTTTACAGTGTGTGTCTAATATGTTTAAAAATGAATGTAATGCGCTTTCGTAAACGTGTGTGTGTAAAAAGGCGCAGTGGCCTAATTAGCACAGTCCTGCCTAAAATATAAATCATTAAAATAAACACATATTGTCAGTGTGCCTGGTGTCGAATGCTTTGAAATAATTGATTATTTTGTAAGCAATTTATTCAGTTTGTTGGACTTTGCTTTTCCTGTCTTGTTTGGGTGTCTAGTGCAGTCTGACATTTGCTTATCCAACCACCATTTTGTATTTAACAGTTTATGGGGCAGTCATTGAAATACTGGGCGGCATGGTGGCTCAGTGGTTAGCACTGACGCCTCACAGCAAGAAGGTCGCTGGTTCAAGTCCCAGCTGGGCCAATTGCCATTTCTCTGTGGAGTTTGCATGTTCTTCTCGTGTCAGTGTAGGTTTCCTCCGAGTGCTCCAGTTTCCCCCACAGTCCAAAGACATGCCGTAGTTGGCCGTAGTGTATGAGTGTGTGTGTGTGAATGAGTGTATGGGTGTTTCCCAGTACTGGTTTGCGGCTGGAAGGGCATCCACTGTGTAAAACATATGCTAGGATAGTTTGTGGTTCATTCCGCTGTGGCGACTAAACCGAAGGAAAATAAATGAATTAATTATTTACTCATCAGAAAACACTGTTGGGTGTTACCGGAGGTTATACAAGCATTTTTATACTTTTATGACTTGAAAGAAATTAAGTGTAAACAATGTAAGTAAAGAGACCATACATGGTCGCCAGTTATAGAGTTCATATACAGTATGTCTAATAGACATCTAAACATTTGGGCTAGTCTTTTTTTTGGACTATTGTTAGACATCTATTAGATTTTTACTGACAGCCCAAATGTAGCTAAGTTTTAGCCAAATATGTGTTTAGACATTTATTACACATCTATTAAATGCTTGCTAAATGTCATTAGTTTGGGGGGAGACTCTGATGCCAGTATTTTTCCATAACCATTGTGTGACCTTACACTTTATATATAAGTTTTGTGTGAAAAATGACTGAGAAGTGGTCTCAAACTCAATTCCTGGAGGGCAGCAGCTCTGCATAGTTTTGCTCCAACCCTAATCAAACACAGCTGATCCAACTAATCAAGGTGTTCCAGACAACTAGAGACTATTAAGCAGGTGTGAGTTGGAGGTGGTTGGAGCTAAACTATGCAGAGCTGTGGTCCTCTAGGAATTGAGTTTGAGACCAATGGTCTAGAGCAGGGGTCACCAATCTCGGTCCTGGAGGTCCGGTGTCCTGCTGAGTTTAGCTCCAGCTTGTCTCAAAACACCTGCCTGGATGTCTCAAGTTTACCTAGAGCTTGATTAGCTTGTTCAGGTGTGTTTGATTAGGATTGGAGCTAAAATCTGCAGGACACCAGCCCTCCAGGAACAAGTTTGGTGATCCCTGGTCTAGAGCTTCTTACGAAGGCCAGTGGCCAGTGGCATGGTACAGTAAATATAGTTTCCATAGCTAAATTCCTAATTTATTTAATAATGTTTACAAATGACTATAAAACATTGCTTTATATTAACTAATACATAATTTTATATAGTGAACTTATTACAGTTAAAACAAAACAATCTAGTTTATTCCCCTCTCAGATGGGATGGTGGGCCAAATCAAAGGTTACAATGGGCCAACTTTGGCCCCCAGGCCCTACTTTGGGCATCTCTGGTCTAGAGGAAAAGAAGGGCAAATAACAAACTGCATTGTTCAGTCTGATACAACTTTGTTGTATTGTATTTATTATAGTCTCCTCTGCATACATTTTAACTGAGGCAATCTGATAATTTTGATATACAGCGAGGAAAATAAGTATTGAACATGTCATGTTTTTTTCCTGTGAATAATATTTCTAAAGGAGCTGTTCACATGGAATTAAACCAGATTTTGGTAAAAACCCAAGCTATACAAACATTACATCAAAACAAAACAATACAAATTCTGAAAAATGAGTTCTGTGTAATAACAATGAAATGACACAAGGAGAAAATTCGGAACTACTGAAACTTATTAAATACGTTATATAAAAGGCTTTTTTGGTGATGGCAGCTTAAAACGCCTCTGAAGAACAAAGTCACATGAATAGCTCAGGTGTGATCTCAAAAAAAGACAAAGTGTAAAAATCTTGATGGTTCTGTGAGTCTTGTCTATCAAATCTGACCTTTATTTTGTATTTTCAATTGGATTCAGCTCATATGATTGGCTGGGCCATTCTTGAGCTTGATTTTCTTTCTCTGAAAGCATTTTAAGTTTGGATCTTGCTTATTTTGCTGAAATGTCCACCCTGGCTTCATCTTCATCATCCTGCTAATGTAGATGTTGGACTGAAGCAGCTGATATTGATTTACAATGATGAAGGGCTGAGAGCTGCTGAATAACTACACTGTACTGAGAGATTTCAGCTGCTGTCTGGGCTTTCACTGCCTTTCTACACCTCCCTTTCTTCGTGTGTTCAATACATTTTCCCTGCATCATTTCATTTTATTACGCAAAACTTAACTTGTAAACCAATTCATTTAATTCAATTCAATTCACCTTTATTTGTATAGCGCTTCTACAATGTAGACTGTGTCAAAGCAGCTTCACATAGAAGGTTATAGTAAATTGAAACAGTGTCAGTCCAGTTTTCAGTGTTGGAGTCCAGTTTAGTTCAGTTTAGTTCAGTTAGGTTTGTTTTCTTTGCATATATGGACTTCTTTGGTTGTTACCAACATCCGGGGAAAGTTTCAAGTCAACGACACCTTTAGAAATCTGTTAAATACTTTTTTCCCCCGCTGTGTATGATCATGAACAAAATTCAGCATCTACATTTATCAGTTTCGGATTACAATAGCTGCCCTTTTTTTGTAGACTGTTTCATATTCTCTGTCAGAGAATCATGACAATGAGGGGTAAGTGCTGTAGTCGAACAATGGAAGACCTGGAATGTCTCGTGTGTTTAATTTCCCAATGAATCCAAATTAATGAGCAAATAAACCCATGCATAAATAATTGAGATACATAAATGACCAGCGCAGCAGCCTCTGCGGCACAATAGCGTCTCATTAAGAGTTTATAACAATGAGACGATGAGAAACAGAGAGAGGGAAAGAGACACCCTAGCAACGGTGTGGTAAAGGAGTCGTCTCATAATGTAATGGATGGTGGTAATGACAGTACTTACTGTTGCCCGAATGTACGTTGACTGGTCAGACAGCGCAGGACCGGCGGCACTGTTGAGGATAATTAAAAATGTGTGTGTGTGTTTGCTAAGAGGAAAAGAAAGAATGATTGTGCGGATGTGTGCATGAGTCTGTGGGGGAATAGAAAGAAAGCTTATTATCCATCTGCCATCCAATTTCAATCTCTTTAAAACAAATGAAACATTCACAAGACCAGGGACTTTTCATTATCTCCGTCCTCGGCCCTAAAAGGAGCCTTTTACTGCCGATGACTAAACACTAGCAGAGGAGGAAGTGGAGGTGAAATGAGAGGAAATGAAGAGCTAGAGGCAGGAAAATCTGAACTTAGCAAATGGCATTTACATAGCCTTTACCATGCAAGTCACAAAGTCCAGCAAATCGGCTCATAAACCAGACGAATTAAGCAGGAAACCTGTTGCCTGGTGGAACGGTTTGGATAGCAGGACGTTCCTTCAAATCTCTGCATCGAGAACACACGGTAACTCATTCTCGTGTTTAAAAACATCACTCCCAAAGAGCCTTGTCGTCTTAAAAGGAACATGCTGAGCTCCGACAGCAGTGAGCAGCGCAGTTAGTGAGCCGTAACGTGCCGTTGCTCGGTCTCCTGTGGGTTGTTGGTTGCATTAGCATGCTGAAGGCTCTGTGCAAAACTTCCTGTCCTAAGGTCACATCTAAATGGAAGAGATTTGAGGAGAGAAGTCTGGGTCGTGGAGAAGGTCATCGCCATTAATCATGCCAGAGTCTCTTTACCGCCAGTCCCAGATAGCATCATTGATTGAGGCCAGTGATTAATTCCTCGCTAAAGCAGGTGGAACTTGTGAAATCACATCTTTAATTTGTTTCTAATCACTGCCTGGATGGTCACATGGCAACCGGGACTCGTGAAAGAGGATGAATGTCTTCCTCGTGACATGTAAAAAGCAATTCGTTGGGGTCCTTGAGTCAAAAAGGAGATTTCTAGAAGTTTTACATCATTTGTGCCCTTTTTTTAGCACCAAGCAGGGATTTTTGGTCACTCTTTCTGCAGGTTGCATTGTTATGCCAATAGGTGGCAACAATTTCCACAACTGATTTGCTCAGAAGTACTGAATGAATCTTTCTGAAGTCTCCCTCATTCAAAACATTCATTCAGACGTAAAACTAGATTTGCCTTGGGATATTGAATTGGATAAACGTAATAAATTTTTCAAGCAGTTTGTTCAAGAACACTGTTTCATTCAGAAAAAAACCAAGGCCATCTTTATGAGCAAGTCATTAACTCATTTATATGACTCATTCATTCTATAACACATTTATTCAGGGACAAAAAGAGTGATTTACCTTTCATTCATTCATTCAATCTGTTCAAAAACACTGGTTCATTAAGAAAAGAATGAAGACCATCTTTTTATGCTATTGAATCATTCATTCAGCTGATTCATTCAACAACTCTGATTCATTCAGAAGGGAAACAAACCAGTTTGTTTTAATAGTGAGATCTTACATTGAATCGGTTCGTTGGTCAGTCAGTCAACAGTGGCCTCTGATGGATTTACATGAAAACAGCAGGCACGAATGGCACTTGTGAGAGAAATTTGAGATCTGAAAAGCATACACAGCGGCCTCTGGTAGATTCGTGAAAACAAAAACTGTGTTAGCATAGCATAGCTCCTGGGACGTATTTTGCTCTCTCCAAAAAGAAGTACATAATCAGAATGAACCTGGGTTGTTCTGTTTGTTTTATTCAAAAAAGAACCAAGACCATCTCTATGAACAAGTCATTTATTCATTAACGCATTTATTCAGGTTGACCTTTTATTCATTCGTTTGATTTGTTCAAAAACACTGGTTCATTAAGAAAAGAACAAAGGCCATCTTTTTATGCCATTGAATTATTCATTCAGCTGATTCATTCAACAACTCTGATTCATTCAGAAAGACAACAAACCAGTTGGTTTTGATAGTGAGATCTTACATTGAATTAATTCAATCATTCAATTTGTTTCATTCAGAGATTATCAATACCAACTGTCACATCCCCGGCTCATTCCTGCTCACCCCATCAGTGTTCTCCTTCACAAACCACCTCCATCCAATCCCGTGAACTCTCACCAGCCTTCTAGTGACTTGCACCTGTTCCCCATCACCAAAGGACACTATAAAGACCCACCTTCTCCTCTCAGTCATCGGCCGGTATTGAAGTCAGATGGTTGTCTTCGTCTTCTCCTCTTCTTTCATGGATGTTCCTTATGAGTCTTCGAGTCCTTCATACTGATCAAGGGAAGTGATTATTCTTATCTGACGTTTACTAGAAGATCTGTTATCACTCTGATGAATAGCCTGTATACTCATCAACGGATGTATGGAATTAATTTAATCGCAACATTATTCATTTGATTTGTTCCAAAACACTGGTTCATTCAGACAAGAAGCTAGACTGTCTTTATGAGAAAGCATTGATTTGTTTATTTAAATGATTCATTCTTTAGAACCTTTCGTTATTCTGGTACAAAATAAGTAATCTACCTATTGATTTAATTCTATTGTTTATCAATCTGATTTGTTAAAAACAAACTCTAGTATATTCTAAAAGGAACCAAGAAAAATTTTATGGTTCATTAGACAAAACCTAGACTGTCTTTATGAGAAAACATTAATTCGTTCATTTAACTCATTGATTCATATGAACGTTTTGTTATTCTTGTAAAAAATAAGCAATCTACCTTCATGATCTATTGAGCAATGAGCAATATGAGCAACCTTCTATTGATTTAATTAAATTGTTTATTAATCTGATTTGTAAAAAAACAAAAAAAAACACTAGATTATTCTAAAAGATACATTTTATAAACACCTAATCATCCAAATAGTTTGCTCCGAAATGCTAAAACTGTGGATTTATTTATTTTTTTACTTTAGACTTCCGATTCATTAGCAACTGAAAGAAAAAAAACTGAAGGATAATGAAGTGCAGTAAAGAGGAAATCTATTTGCACTACAAACCAGCTACTTGACCAAATAGCATATGAAGTGCACTTTGCAGGGCAATCTCAGGTGATCACAATGTACCCCAAAATAATCCAATGCTTTTCTTTTGAATTAACTGGCGTCACATGTAAATACGCAAGGGCTGTAAAGAGGATCAGAAATGCCAGTCAAGCAGTGTAATTTTCCAGACGCAGAACGAACTGTTGATCTGATTACAAGAGGGATTTTAACAAGTGAAAATAATGAATGTTTTGTTTGTTTGTTCTAACCCCTCTCTGTATACGACTGCAGTTCCCCATAGAAAAGCAGCCAGTCATCTTCAATGTCCTTCTTCTTCGACGAAAGAAAATGTCTAAATTTGCACTAATATGAAATCTCATGCTCTTTAAATTATTCATGAGTAGAGAGGCAAACTAACCTGACACACTTCTTCCATTCTCCAAACTCTCTTTAGAGAGAAAGTGGGGTAAATTAGGTTGTTAGAAGAAAAGACAAAGATTTGATACAGTTTCAACTTGAAAAACTTGATATATAGTGAATACTTGATTCTGGTTTTACTCCATTAAATTGCCCAATGGCTCTCAACTGGAGGGTCGTGACTTGGATATGTGCTCTGATGGAGTGAAACTACATAATTAAAAGTGCAGTATGCAAGTGTGACACCCAGTGGTTAAACTAGGTATTGCATGGCTGTTTTTAAAAAACAGCAAATCGCAGGTGTCAAACTATCGAGTCTAAAGGCTGATTTAAGGCTGAATGAAACCCTGTTATAAATAAAAGCAAAGGCACGTGATAGAAGGAATGTTTCCATATGAAAAGGAGTTTTTGTTCCAACCAACATCTTAATGGGATATTTTAGATAGGGCGTCTATTTCTTGCAATCACAATATTTACCTAAGGTACACCTCATGTGCTTTTATCCAGTGTGAAATGCTAATAATGTAAGTTTGAATGCCATTTCACATGACGTTGCTTTGCCATATATAATAATTAGATTATAAACCTTACCACATCGCTAGAGTGCAGTAAGTGTACTATTCTATGCTTCTGGAATGGCTTCATTTAATTTTCTATCGTGTTTCGTCTGGTGCAAACAGCCAAATTGCTTATCACTGTGTTTCTCATCACATAGAGTGTTGTTAGGATGCAAGATTACAATGTGCCGTGCTCACCTAATGTTTACGTTCATAATATTTATATTATTTGCTAAGTACCCAGCGAACAAATTTAGGTTGTGAGAATGTTCTCATAACATTATCTGTAATGTTCCGTGAATGTTGAAATGTCCAGTTTGCTTAATGTTGCTAGAACGTTTTTTTTATGGTCAGCATAACGTCCTTACAATGTTTTCAAAACCAAGAACTTTGTTACAAGAACGTTTTTCATCAACATTATGAGAACGTTCATCAAGTACAAATAACATCCTGAAGATGTTCCAAGAACTTTGTTCTAACAACGTTTTTAACAACGTTACAAAAACGTTAATAATGTTATGAGAACATTCTAAAAACGTTTTATTGGTAACGTTCTGTGCTAACATTTCTACAACTTTTAAAGAACATTAGTGAATGTTCTATTTCTGGGTAATAACCACCTCATGTGAAACTCTGAATCTGCGTCTCATTTCGGAGTCTGCTACTGTCCACCAGATGCTGTATTTCAGTCACGGATGCACACTTTGAGAGTCTTTCTGACTGAATGAAATACGCGGTTTTCTAACAAGGCAACCCAGAGTGCTAAAATATAATTGGCTAACTGGCATTGGGTGGGTTAAAAGAAGCAAAACAAAGAAAGAATTTCCAGCACGTAACTCACATTTTCAAAGCAAAATATCTGACTTCAGCATTGTTTTTCAGATAAACAAGAATGTTCACTTAGCATGTTTCTTAAATATCTGCAAACATATTATGGTATTTTTATGCTTTAGAAGAGTCATACATCACCTTTAAAGTTATGGCTGTAAAATAAATATAGAGAAAAGATAACTCTTGCAGCCAGTCAAACCTGACTTGAAGTTAATTCATTACTAGTTAGGCAAATTAGGATGATGGAAATGATAGCCAGTTGATGTGTGTGTAAAATCAGGGCTATTACTGGGAATTCACTGCACATTTCAAACCTGTCATATTGTTTCTGTTCAGAAAAGGCAATGTTTTAAAACTGCATGTTTTATTTACATCTCTGAATGCATTATAGTGCATTATTAAGGCTTTCCAAGAAACAAAATAGAAAAACCTTTGTGTTCATTTGAAATGATTTGCGGATGTGTCAGTCCAGGTTTAAATGTGTGTTTTAGCTGCCGTGTACACCACCGCCCAGATCTTTCAATAAATAAACCCCCCTGTGTTATGAATGCATATTAGAGCGACACGACTGACATTTAGATCCAGTGTGATTATTCAGAGAGGATAAAGAGCCAAAGCCCCCCTACAACCGTTAGTTCAGGAAGGAAGAGCCCACCACAACGCAGTCTGCTGCTAATGAGCCAATTATCTCTGCACTGCAACACAGGAAGTCGTGGCCGTAAAAGTGTGACTTTTTTTTAATTCATCATTTTTACAAGCGCATGTCAGCCAGCACTCTGACACCGAAAATGTTAGATGGATTTAGAAGGGCTTATTAGACAAGCCACGCTTTAAATGTTTTCATACTACAGGGTTTTTTTTACTAACACATTAATATTTATATGTTACGTGACTCATAAGTTTCCATGAATTGTAAAAAATGCAATATAGAATCAAGATGGATGCTAGAATCTTGTGTGTGTGCACATGCATATAAACTACTAAATAGTATGGTTTTTCACACACAAACATCTCTAGGGTTTATAGAGAAAAGAGACAAAATGCTGTGGTTGAAAATGCCTTCAGCTTTCAGAAGAAAATGACCGGACTTGTTCAGCTGATAGAGAGGTAACAATATCTTAAACTTTTAAACATTCAAGGTCTGCAGAAATGCATTTCTGAACAAATCAAACCATGAAGCAGATGAGCTACAGCAGAAAAAGAGTTGAATACACATCAGCGTCACCAAAAGGTATAATTATTATGAGTTTCTGAGTTGGGAGGTGAGAAACAAGCCAGAATTACTATAATAACGAACTATATATGCTATTATTTCTTGCTGTATGCAGGTCAGTTGGCAGAATTCATGCAAAGTCAACTCTTGTGGGTTGACAAAACAAAACTGATGCAAATTCTTTGCTATTCATTTTGTAAAAGCTGAGTTATCAATGAGTTGCACTGACGAAAGTGACTTGAATGTACCTGACGTTATTATTACGACATGTTAACTTGCCAGCAGGAACATCCTAGGAGGAACTGAATGCAGCAACAGTTGCACTTTTATCAATAAACAACAGTAAACTGAGGCTACAATTTACATAGACTCACCAAAATACTTGAAAAAAAGGTTGGCTGTGGTACTTTTGATTACTGCTGTAAATATCTGGATGTAAGGGTCAGAATTTGGAGTTACCAACAAAAAGTATGAATGCATTCTGCTTTGTAGCAATGGCTTAGCCTGCTAGATTGTGTAATGGAGTGGGTAAATTTTCTTGGCACACACCGGGTCCGTTTAGTGCCTACTGAGCTTTGTTTGAACACCATAGACTTTGGTATTGTTGCTGAATATCAGCATAACAAAGCACCCTATGACTCAAATCATCAAGCTCAAATAATCTCAGACAGGTTTATTAAATGACAGTAAATTCACAATATACTAAAATGTCCTCCACAGTCACCAGATCTCAGTCCATTAGAGCACCTTTAGGTCGTGGTTAAGAGGAGATTCACATCATGGATGTGCAGCCGACACATCTGCAGGAACTGTGTTACTGTCATGTCAACATGAACCAAAATTTCTACCTTGCAGATTCAATGCCACAACAACAGAATCCAAGCAGGATTAGAATTTAAAAAGGGAGTCCAATCAGTTTGCAAGGTGTTTCTAATTAGGCGGCTGGTTATATACATATAACACATCTAATCAGTTTTTAAGTATGGCTTTATGACTAATGTTACACAACTGCCCTCATCCCAGTGCTGCTGTTCACATCACGCCTGTCTGACAGTGCCATCTAGTGGCCAAAATTAGTTTCAATAAATAAGCTTTCGTTTATGGGCAGTGTAGAGCCTGTAAGAATTTATTTTTGTCTTTCACAGTTATAGCCTTCCAATAATTGAGTGGTTCAGTGCCTATAAAACGGGTAGAGAAATGAATATGCCCCAGAGGGAATATCCAAGAGATACTGCTCCCAGATTCTCCACTGCATTTAATTTTGTGATGGCTCACTATAACCTTTACTGTACTATCCATCACACTGGTATAACTGTCCTGATATACCAATAGCACGCGCCAGTTTCCATTTCCCGCCAGGCTGAATATTAGCCCCTTATCTGCTCTAGTATGATGTCGCATGATTGAGTTTGGGCCTCACAGATTTGCTTATAAATGAATAATATATATTTTTATTATTAGATAGCAGCAATACTATCAAAGCATATTTATTAACCTCTTTCATTTTCACTACCTACATATTTCGCTCATGTTAATCTTGGTGTATATGCCTTTGTTCCTATTTTGACAAATGTGTGATATATATAGTGTTAAACATAACAAAGTAATTGTTTCTCAGCATTTACTGTTTATAGTAGGCGCAGTCTTGTTTTATTGAATAAACTACTGATAATATTCTTACACACACACATTTATGTGAACTCTCCACAGGTAAGCTGTACAAAACACTTATTAAATAGCCTTACCCTACCCCTACCCCTAAACACAACCCTCACAAGTGACCTGTAGGGGAGAAAATCATGTCATAAGACCAAAATAAATATAATGAAGTATTTTGAATTACCACCCTAAACCATCTTGATACAACAGGTCATACAAATGTCACTGTTCAATTTTGTCCTTGCAAACCATAAACCAGAACACACACAAATCACACATGTATGTATGTATGTATGTATGTATGTATTTATGTTTTCAGACATCAAATTATGCCCCCACTCAAAAAAAAATGTTTGTCAAGAATTAATATTTCTTTAACCTGACAAAAGTCTTGTCGTCGATCCTAGTTGTAAGAGCAACAAATAATAACTGGTAACACTTTAATTTGATGGTCCATTTGAGTATTAGTAGATTGTCTGCTTAATATCTGCTGATACTTCTCCTTCAACAGACATTTAATTGACTATAAGAAACTTTGCAAGTACATGTCAACCTAATGAGAATTAGCTGGCATGTCGATGGAATGTAGCTTAAATTCAATAAACGAACCATCAAAATAAAGTGTGACCTAATAACTTGACTTCTAGTTGATCATTTGGAAAAGTGGCAGAAGGTTTTTTTCAGATGAATCATCTGTTAAACTGCATCCCAATCATCACAAATACTGCAGAAGACCTATGGGAACCCACATGGATTCTCACAGAAATCACTCAAGTGAAGGAAAACTCATAGTTTGGGGTTTCATTCAGTATGGGGGCGTGTGAGACATCTGCAGAGTGGATGGCAACACCAACAGCCTGAGGTATCAAGTCATTTGTGCTGCCCACTCTATTACAAATCACAGGAGAGGGAATTCTTCATCAGGATAGTACTCTTTCTCATACTTCAGCCTCAACATCAAAGTTCCTGAAAGCAAAGTTCAAGGTGCTACTGGATTGGCCAGTCAAATTCCAGTAATGGACATTATTGAGCGTGTCTAGGGTAAGATGAAGGAGAAGGCATTAAACATGAATCCAAAGAATCTTGATGACCTCTGGGAGTACGACAAGAACGCTTTCTTTGCCATTTCAGATGACTTTATTCAAAAGTAATTTGAGTCAATGCAGAGATATATGGATGCTGTCCTCTAAGTTCATGGGAGTCATACACAATATTAATTCTTTTCCCACTGCACCATGACTTTATATTATATACTGTACATTATTTCTTTTAAGTAACGAGACTTTTGTCTAAGCAAAGTCAGACTGCACTGTCCTAATTAAATAATTAAAAATCAAAGCATGATCATATTTTACTTAGGTAAAATAAGCGTAATCTAGAGGCCTTTGCCACTTCTGATACCAAATGATTAAAGAAGAAGTCAAGTTATGTATTTTTTGCCGTTCCTAAAACTTGGATAGGTGACAAGACTTTTGTCAGGTAGTGTACAATACTAATGTTGACTTTACTTTGCAGAGTGATTTTTACATTTACATAAACAAAACCATAATGCATGCACTGTTTATTTTACCCTTTTATCTTTGCTTTGTTGTTTGTTTATTGCATTTATTCACTTTCCTACCGAATCATCCCAGCCAATCAAAATGTATATATTCAGTAACACTTTAGGGACCAATTCTCACTATTAATTTATTCATTACAATGCATTTTATTGAGATATTGGCTGCTTATTAGTACTTATAAAGCACAAGTTCTGTATGTTCTTATTCTACATTGCTAATCCTACCCAATGCCTAAACTGCCTTAAAAATTATTAATAAGGAGCAAATTAGGAGTTTAGTGAAGCAAAAGTCAAAATGGTTTGCCAAGAGCGAGAACTGAACCTTAAAGTAAAGTGTGACCAAATAATTATTACCAAGCATCACAAAGTATACCGCAATATATTGCAGAAAAACAAATCATTGCAATGTCAGATTTTTCCAATATCATGCAGCCCTAATCCACATCCTTCGTAAACTGTCTGTAGCGTGTTCACATTAAGCTGGAGTATGATAAGTTAATAGCATTAAAAACAGCATTAAAGGTGAACTCTCACTTTAGGAAATCATTATACATATTTGAGGGAAAAAAAGCAACTCAAGCCACATATACAGTGTTATTCTGCTGTATTTGTTGCAGAATTTCTTGTTATTTTTTAGTGTTTTACTAATATTTCAGCATAGTTTAGGCAAGGCACACTCTAAGAGCTTTACAATAATAAAAGACAAATTAGAATTACAAATTAAAGGGGGGAAATATCAATATAATAACATACAAGTAGGCTATAAAATCACAAGCATGCATTGATGGAAATGTTACCATTGTGTTTCATTTAGTGTTCATAAGAGACTTGCTCTTCAACTTATATTTACAATCTATGATCATTGTGATATTGTTTGTCAGACTGCATTGAAATTAGATCTTGCTCACCAATATAACATATAATAGACTTTGCAGACTCTAGTGGCCTTCTTTGCACACAAGACGGCATATTCACTGCCTTCAATATTGAAATGTATTAATTTTAATATCCTTATTATTTACAATAATATTTTGTAGTTTTTTCCTTAAATGACCAAGTTAGACAATCTGTTCAAATCTGTTTTGTTCCCTGTTTTTAAAAATCTATTGGTAAAAGAGCTTTTATGTTTAACCCTCCTGTTAACCCACAGTCTGGAAACAACCAGAATAACATGGTTGATATCCTAAATAGCCTCTCCCTGCCCCTTAAACATTTAGAGTATCCATTGCCAAATTGGCAAATCACCATAAAATCTCACTAATTTCCAACAAGGATCACCCTGGTTACAAAATGACAGGACAAGTATTTATTTACTGGTACAGTACAAATATGGATTATTCAATGGGATCAAATTGACCTCTAAGTTAATAAGAGGGTTAAGGGTCCAGTATATTGGATTAATTTCACTGCTAACATTGGATCCATTGCATTATTGAAGGTGTTTGAGAAAACTTTGCTGTCATATTTTACTTTGAACTGTAATTGTTACTCCTAAGGATGTTATTGTTTACAGTATGTGGTGATTTGACTCACTGATCTCTGCATTTTCTGTATATGTATGTATGTATGTATGTATGTATGTATGTATGTATGTATTGTCATTTGTTAATGTTTGTTTTATGAATGTTATGTAATTTGTTTTATTTTGTTGTGTTATTATTATGTGATTTTAATTAATTGTGGGACCCCCTTGAAAATGAGATGGTAGGCTACATCTCAAGCCAAGGGTTAATCCCAATGAATAAATGCAATACAAATACAATCAGTTCATGTCAACAAGATATAGATCAAAGGAAAATTGATCATCAGTGATCACATTTCAATTGTGCACAATTAGAACCCCGTCAGTTTCTTGTTATTTTTACACTGAAAGCATGAGAATCAGCAGTGCTGTATGTTCGTGTGTTTACATTAAAGTATGCGGCAGTGTGTCAATCAAAGCGACAGTTGTTTGAAACGGAAAGTGGGCGTGTTCGGGGCATCACGACGTCACACAGTCAGACAGATCACAGCGAGTCGTTGGATCACGGCGAGCGTTTCAAACTTTCAATGGCTTGCGATTTAATGCGTCGATTCCGCGGCCGCTCCGTGTTAAACACGTGCGGATAAACGGCAGCTTTATTTCGTCGTGAGTCTGAATCGTTCCTACGCAGTGACCTTTCGGAGCGCGAATGCAGAATATCGCGTAGGAGTCGCAGTGCGCGCAGTGAAGGTTTTGCTTTCTGCCTGTTTTCCTTCGTCGCTAAATGGAGTCTCGGGTGGAATTCAGTCGTGAGGAGATCAACAGTACGGTATGGGAAGTTCCGGCAAAGTACCTTTGCTTGAAGCAGATCGGAACGGGAGCGTATGGCACCGTTTGGTGAGTTTCTGGCAGACAGGTAGACGCTCGAGCTGCCTCTCAACAGGTTGCCACATGAAGTAGGACGCTGTGTGGCAAGCTGTGTTGACATTCATTGCTTTCAACTAACTAGTGATTTTTTTTTTAGGTGCAGGCTAATAGTGAGTAGTATTGATAGTTCACCCTAAAATGAAAATGTACTCTCCATTTACAGACCTTCTGGTGGTATTAGCCTACATTTTGTTGTTGCGATCGAATTGTTGAAACGTTTATCACGGTATACGGTAATATCACGATATAGACCCATTTCAGATTTCTAGGTTTCGCAGTAGAGGAAGTTATCATAGATTGAGGTAAAGTTGGTTTTATATTGGCACTCCCAATATTGTTTAGCGTGCTAACGTTACTTTAAATATCCAGTCTAAAATCGCATTTAAGTATGACTTCAAAACAACATTAGCACCAGGTTTGGGGGTAAAGCATTACAAGTAATGCAAGTTATGTAATAATATTACTTTTTTAAGTAACGAGTTAAGTAACGCATTACTTTTAAATAAATAAGTAATAGTATTTGAGTTACTTTTTGGAAAATGTAACGCAAGTTACTTTTTAGTTTAAGTAATTAGCTTTTAAAAATAAATTACTGAATTAAAATTAGTCACAATAGCTATGTTTCCATCCAGCTATTTTTATTCGCATTTTGGATATGCGCATAAACCGGTTGATGGAAACTCCATGATATGCATACATTTTGAAAATGCGCATAAAAAATATATGCACATAACTGAGTAGGATAAACTTTTTATTCGATAAGAAAGATGCACATAAACTGCGATGGAAACACTTTTACCACATAAATTCCAGTATGCTTATTAAATAAAAGTAAAGTGATTTTGTTATAAGAGATCATGTGATGATAAAAATGTGTGTAATTGGACAAACCAGCAGGCTGAGCACATCGTAAAACATCTGAAATGTTGTTTTGGTCATTCTAAAACGCTTTACCGTTTCAGTAGTTGTGTTATATTATTAATGACCTCCAGAATCAAGAGCATCTGTGCTCCGCGTTCATTGTTATATTGTTCAGTGTCATTTATTAAATGAATAAAAAGATTGACACAGCTTCTCCTACTGCAGCAAATTACGTTTTTACTGTTGATATTTGGCGCCAGTTAATCAGGAAGTGATGAATTTGTCCGCTTTGACTCGTTGAATGGAAACGCTGCTTTATTCGCACGTCTTTTATGCGATAATCCAGTTTTGCGAATAAAGTTCATTCGCATTTTTGGATGGAAACATAGCTAATGAATCACGCAGTCAATGAGAAATGTGTTCATTATTTTGAACGCATCGAAGAAAAAGGAAAGGGGATTGTCTCAATGGACAGTAATTTTTCTTACAAATAGGGCAAAAGTAGCAAACGCATTGCTTTAAACTTTTTAATAATCTGCATACATCATGTATAGCTCTGGGACCTGGAAGTTCTCAGATAACATTCTCCTAAAATATTTTTAATGTGTTTTTTTTAGTTAAATGTAGGTGTAGGTATACAATGCATTCATTGATTAATTCCTCTATAAAAAAAGAAAAGAATAAAATAACAAGTTCTGAAAGAGATCAAGCCTCAGTCAGGTAATAAAATGTAATGCAAAAGTAACGTAACGCATTACTTACTAAAAAATAACCATGTAATGCAACTGGTTACTTTATTGTGTAGTAACTCAATATGGTAATGCATTACTTTCTAAAGTAACTTTCCCCAACACTGATCAGCACTATTAAAATGACAGCGAACAGTGGTGTTCTTTGATACTCATTGGCTGCTAATAAGATTTCCCTATTTAGAATTTGCAATGAATACTTTGAAATTATATTATTAAGGAGAAAGTCTGGATGTGTGCATATGAAACCAACTTTACCTTAGTTCGTCATAGTTTGGGTAATCTTAGTGAAAAAGAGTACAACAACAAAACTTTTTTTTTTATAGTCCTACTTGCTGAAATAATAAAAGGAAAACTCCCTGATGGTGTTGTCAAGAATTTTACAAAAGGAAACAAATTGTTAGTTGATAAAGGCAGCCAGAAGAGAGAAAAATGTCAACTTTACTGTCCTGCCCATACACTCTGCATTTCAAAGACCTCGCAGAAGTGGTAATTAGTTTTTTTTTTTTTTTTTTTTTTGTAATTTGATTAAAAGACAATATAATACATGCATAAATACATATAAATGTCATACTCTTTTTTTAATCTAAGGGTGCTTTCACACCTAGACATTTGTTTCGGAACCTGTCTCATTTGCCCAGTTAGCGTTGTTCATGAGAATCGCCTAAATGAGGTGGTCTCGACTCGATTGAAATGAACTCTGGAGTGGATCGATTGTAGTGAGAAAGCAAAATTATCCAACAAACTAATGAACCAGGCTATAGTGTATTATGCCTATGTAATTGAAATATGAAGAGAGAATGATGAGTAGGGCGGGGATGCCGTCATTCCTACCAGTAAATGTTAATTTCATGCCGAATACGAAAGTGAAAGCATGCTGAAATATTACCAAGTGCTGTTTATCTGTTTGGAAAATTTACCAAAATTACCATCTGATATCATTTCAATATTTTAGTCTTATAATACTTTGTATTAGGCCTATTGTTTTGTTCATTACTGCACTGACACCTCGAAAGAAAGATCAACATTCAGGGTTCAACACTAAGGATTTTTTCTACTGGCCCGATTGGACCAGTGGTTCAGATTTTTACTTGCCCTGCTAAAATTTTTCAAAAAAAAAGTTAATTGCTATTTCTTAGCCATATATTTTAAATAATGTGTCAAAAATAATTTTGGAAAATGTGCAGGTATTTTATTGCAAAACAAAACCTGGCTTTAAAATGACAGCAAAACAGACATTTTCTTTTAGCCTCATAATTTGATGTTGTCGTCTCTTGGCTGTGTTGGTTTTTACCAGGTTACGGAAAAAAATAACCTGCTCACAACATCCAATCAGATAAGAGGAACCAAAAAAGCAATATGGTATTTACGACTTCACAGAGAAGGTAGCATTCAAATACTTGAAAGCACAAACTATTTCTTGATTTTAAGACTATATATGCCTTCAATTGACAAATAGTCGCAGGCAAATTAAAATTTAGTGACAAGGCAGCATTGGCCTGATTGGGCCAGTAAAGACACTGTCCCAAGCATCTCTCACACAGTCCCCGGGCCATCGGGCAGTCCTTATTGTTGAGCCCTGAAATTGATCTGCTTCATGATCTGACTGCAGTCTCGGTTCATCTGTTATTTCTCTATATTATTTAACCCTATAATGTATAATTCTAGCTAATGTTTTTTAAATAGATTGATTGATTCAATCAGTAGATTTTTACAATACCTGACCAGTCTGACCTCTATGGTTTATATTTGGTGATGATGTTTGTGGGTGCCAAAATTAAAGCGTACATTTTCACTTATGTCTTATCATGATACATTAAAATACTGATGTGACCGCTGAGCAGACTCTGAAAATAAACCCTGAAACTCTGACCAATGTGAGGAGAGTTTACTCGCATGTGACTTTTAACTATTTTGGTCTGATTAGAAACTTTGCTATGTGAAAGCAAACCACACCAACAACAAAAATAAACAATGTGTCAATTTTAATCCCTGTTTCAGAACAAAACAATCGATCTACAGGTGTGAAAGTACCCTTAAAAACTTTTGAGGATTAGATGCTGATGAGCGTAAAACAGGTCATAACAGTCATGTGAAGAGGGTCTATTGACATACGCTGCAGAAAAAGGTTACTTTAACAAATATGACAAAAATACTTGGTGTTTTGCTTTATTAGGTGATATACATGTTCAGAGTAAACAAATGTTTAAAACAAATTTAATTGCAAAAGCATGATAAGTAACACTTTACGTAAAGTTATTTTAGAAAATGCATTTGAATCAACAGTGAGAAATAATCACAGATATATTATAAATGAATTTTAAAAACCTGAATTTTATTAGTGATTTACTCCATTTATTTTAAACTATTATGACTTTTGATTTTAATATATTAAAACCACTGAAATGCAACAATTTGAATATTATTAAAAGTCAGTATTATATATAAGTAAATATAAGATTCTGATGGTATGATAACCCTGGATAAAAATTTAATGGCTTGTCAGTATTATGATTAATGCTCTAAAATATATTATTTTTAAATGTCTGGGTAAAAAACAAAACTTTTTCTTATATTTTATATATTTTATTTTGAGAAACATATAACATATTTTGGGACAGTAGACATGTCAGGTTAAATAATTCAAGTCAATCATTGACTTCTGCTGTCTTCATTTGTTTCAAAAACACAGATGTCTTTACAATTTACATCAGCATCTTTGGATATCTTTTCTGCTGGAGATACTGTTGTCCTAAAAAAACTACAAAAAAGTTAATAAAAATATTACACATACCTTAGGAACGGTATAGCAGAAGATTTTGCCAGTTTTAAAACCTTGACTTTTCCAAACTGCGGTATACCTTGAAAACGATTATCGTTCCATTCCTAGGCATGTGTCCTTTTTTCTGTTGAATACAAAAGAAGATGTTTTAAGAAATGTAAGAAATATACATGTAAACATTGACTTCCATAATAGGAAAAGCAAATACTATGGAAGTTGATGCTTGCAGGTTTCTGACATTTTTCGAAATAACTACTTTTGTGTTCAACAGAAAAAAGAAACTCAAACATGTTTGTAACACGTTAAGGGTAAGTAAATGATGACATTTTCATTTTTGGCTGAACTATCCCTTTAAATCTGTTAATCAGTAATAATGGTTTGCATCCAGTCACTTTACACAGGATGGCAAGAATAACATACTTGTTCTTTAGGTACTTATAATGAAATGGTTAATAGCTTCCCAGAAATAAGTATCTAAGAATATCACAAGCAAAACCAAAATAGATGGTAACAATGGTATTTATTCATCGTTGATACAGTTAGTTTAGAAATGTTTAGGGCAGGAACAGAGACGGATACAACCTTTGCTTTATATATAAATCTTCAAATGTTGTTTACTAAGATTAACAAATTCTATAGAAGTGTTTTAGTTCATGCACAAGTGTTATTTTTAGTGTCTAAAATTTGCAACTCATTCGTGGTAACGATGAAAAAGAGTTACACTTTATTTTAAGGTATCCTTATTTTAGGGTTACTATTCATTTAATTACAAAGGAATATAACTACATGTACTTAACCATGTGATTAGGGTTATAATGTGGGTTTGTTTTAGGGTTAGTGGCATGATATTGTGCATAATTAATTCTAATTACTATAGTTAGTACAAGAAACGTGTAACAATGCCATCTTAAAGTACAGAGTTACATGTAATAGTTACTTGTCACTAATGCGATACTGAGTGAAGTAAAAAAAAAAAAATCTTGGGAATGATCATTTTGAAGTTACAGTACTTGTATAGCTACAACTGGGATATAATTGATAGAGTTAAAGGCAGAGTTCACCTTTAAAAATGCTTTTCATTTACTCCCATGAAGGAGATTTTTTGTTGTTGTTGTTGCTGAAACTGGTTAGTGGTTATTATTAAAATGGTCCTGGATGATTCATAACATGAAAGTCAACAGCTGGCAGTACTTTATGATAAAAAAAAAAACATATACAAGTCCAAAAATTAATAACTGGCTACTGGTGATACATTAAGGTCTTATGAAGCAAAACAATCGCTTTGTGCGAAACAACTCATTATTAGTTTACATTAGGGCTGCACAATAAATTGAAATGTTTATTTGATAAATTAATAGCTTAATACATAACAAATTGTGTGCCTGCCAGTGGCACACCCACTAAAAGACTTCTCAATGCTTCAGGCAGTGTAGTTACATGTCAATGCTCATCTCTGAAACGAGCAGAGTGGACATGCTGCTTTTTGTATCCAAACATCTGCTATGATTTTAGAATGGATGCTGAAATACTGTATGACCAAGCAATCATATCTTGTAAAAAAAGCCACAAGACGGCAAAAAAGGTTACTCCAATCTGTTTTTAAATGTTATTGTTTTGAAGATTGACATTGGTTGATACTATAGCAGAAGAGTAAAGTGCTGGTGATGTGTAATTTTGTTCGTTTACCCTGTTGAAATGTCAGATTTGTTTATGTATAGGTAAAACATGACTGTTCACTTTGAGAAAATGTAGTGATGCTTTCTTTTCCCTGAAATAACGAAACATATGTTGGTTATAACATTTAAAAAGAACGGATCGCAAATCAAATATTGCATATCGTGTTTTTCTTTATTATTGCACTGCCCTAGTTTACATTGCCAAATGTTGTTCATGTAAACAAATACAACCTTATTGTACAGTTTTATGATGCTTTTACACCGGTAGATCGATTGTTTTGTTCCAAAACAGGGTTTCAAATGGTTACAATGTTGCTTTTTGTTCTTGGTGCGGTTCGCTTTCACATGGCAAAATAGTTCAAACAAGTCACATGCGAGTAAAGTCTCCACATCAGAGTCAGAGTTTGGTTTATTTTCCGGGATTCCGCTCAGCTGTCATATGCTGATATTTTAATATGACCATAAGAAATGAGACATTAAAAGTGAAAAGGTGAGCTTTAATTTTAAATAGTGACACCAACAGACATAGTAATCACCAAATATAAATCAGAGGTAAGAATTTCTCATAGCAGAGCAGCGCGATTAATGGAAGTTTTTCTATGATTAAGCCAATTATAATTTCAAGGTCAGGAGAGAAGCGTAAAGGCGGTCGCATAAGTCTTCACAGCAACATCAATATTTTTGCTGGTGGTTCAAACTACTTATTTAAATTGAGCTAAAACACAATTCTTGAGTATTTTTTGGGACAACTTAATTGTTTTATGTTCAACCTACTTCAATTTGTAAAAACAATTAAGTTAGATAAGATGAGATAACATGAAGGAATTGTGTGGAACCCTGCATTTTTTACAGTACCAATACTCTCCAGCTCTTTTTTTCTTTTTTTTTCCTGTGAGTAAGAGGTATCAAGGAAGACCGGTAATATAAAACTCTGCTGTTTATTCAATATTCGGTTTCAGCAGGAAACACATCATAATAATGAAGTAAATCAGTTCAACTTCCACTTCATAAAGGTTTGGTAACTGCGGTCTGATTTGGTAATTGATATGATCGACATCTACACAGTTAAGCTTGTGTTTCTCACTAAGTGAAATCACGTGCTTAAAGTGGAATATAAATGGATATTAAATGTCCTTTTAGAATTGAATAGGTTGGTAAAACAGTGCATGAGTTGTCTGAAACATTTGAAACATCTTAAAATATTCCAGATAAATCAGACTACATACAGTTGAAGGGGAAGTTGTTAGCCCTCCTGTAAAATGCTTCTTGCTTTTCAAATATTTTCTAAGGGATGTTTCACAGTAAGAAAGGAAATTTTCACAATATTTCCAGTAATATTTTTTCTTCTGGAGAAAATCTTATTTCTTTTAGACTCATTTATTTTAACTGTTTTAAGGTCAATATTATCAACCTCTAAAGAAATTATAGTTTTTTTTTATTGGCTACAGAATAACCTCTGTTGTTCAATGACCTGCCTAATTAGCCTAACATATCCAGTGAACCTAATAACCTAGTTATGCCATTAAATTGCACTTTAAGCTTCAATTTGAACAGACACAGATACGACATTTCTTTGTCTGTTTGTATACGACTTCTAACTTTTACGTGGGGTGTACTTTACAAACACGAAATACAGTTTTCACCACGGACACGACGACATGATTACGAGTACGAATCAAAGAGCAACACTTCACTGTCAAAATTACGTCCATGTTGCTGTGAAGACTTGTGCGACCGCCTTTACGCTTCTCTCCTGACCTTGAAATTATAATTGGCTCAATCGTAGAAAAACTGAATTAAGATCACGTTTAGGGTTGAATCGAGATCGTGATCTTTTTTCGATTAATCGAGCAACTCTACTATGAGAAATTCTTACCTCTGATTTATATTCGGTGATGACTATGTCTGTTGGTGTCACCATTTAAAAACGAAGCAATTAGCATTTAGTTATAAAGAAATGAGTTATTAGTAGGCCCACACGGAATCTGCGCATGCAGATTTTTGGCCCATTATTGATTCTGTTTATTTACTGGTGTAAATGTGTGTAAATTTATATTATTCAGTTTTTAATTTAATTTCAGCAATAATACAGACTAATATTAAAATATTCATATTATTTATTTACAAAACTTGTATTTACTTATTTACTAAAGTCATATTTTCTGTCTTTTAGTAGAGATTTTCCATGAGGGACTTGCTTTGTTTACTAAATAAAGTGGATCTAATTGGATTCGCATTGTTACTGTAGCATTAAATAATAGTTAAAAAGGTATTACTTTTTATTTCACATATTAGGATTTTAGTTATGATACTCCCAAAATTATTCTGCATAAATCCGCAGATTTTTAACAAAATTTTGCGCAGAAATGGCAAAAAATGTCCGCAGATTCCATCTGGCCCTAGTTATTAGAAATTCATTATTAAAACAAAAACCTTCTGTCCATTAAACAGCACTTGGGAAATATTTTTAAAATAACATGCATTTCTCATGCATTCATACATGAAGTCTGTGCTACTGTATTTATTCTATTTTAAGCGAGGTTTACATGTTATTTCTAAAATGAATCATGATACGATCTAACCCAGCAACAATGACATTTCCTGCTCAGGGTTTAATGCCACAAACCTTCACAACAGCAAATACAGTGAAAAGTTGGGGGCTGTAAAAGCCACATGTCATGACAAAGTTTTGCAGCAAAGCAAAAGTTGGTTGTTTCTTATTTGAATATTGCACTTTCTGTATCAGTTCCTGAATCTGTTATAGTAAGTCATTGAACTGTCAACCTAGTATGACTGTGATTGTCTCTCTTCTCTTAGCTCATCCATCAACAACAAAACCAAAGAGAAGGTGGCCATCAAGAAGCTGCACCGACCCTTTCAGTCTGAGATCTTTGCAAAGAGAGCATATCGTGAATTGAGACTGCTCAAGCATATGAAGCATGAAAATGTAAGTGTTGCTTAAATCATAAGTGCTAGTTTACAGCCCAACCACAATGGAGTTTTATTAGCTGCAGTGTCTTTTGCAAGCCACTCGTATCACACCGTCCTCATTGTTTTCATTGAGAACGTTGCGAGCATATCAAATGTTTAGCTTAGTGGACTGCGTGTGTATGCGCAGAACTGGATACTTGTGGCGCCTGGAGACACTGATGATTGACTGCTGTGTCATAAACTGTAAGTGTCTTATATAAGACACCCAGGCAGCCTTATTCAGTCAGTCTGTCCATCTAACACCATTATAATATTAGTGAAAAGACTGTGACTCACTTCTTGTCTTTTTTCCTGTCAATTCTGCTGTCCAACCCAAGGTAATAGGCTTACTAGATGTCTTTACTCCTGCCACCAGACTGGACGATTTCCAAGACTTGTAAGTCTTTAATAATAGACCTGTGTAAGAGAAAGCTGGCTGTTTGCTATATGCCTGACATGTTTAATGAAGTAGACGAGCCAAAAGTGAGAATTCTGCTTGAAATAATTTTCTTTTTTGTATACACTAACCGGCCACTTTATTAGGTACACCTTACTTGTATTGTGTTGGACCCCGTTTTGCCTTCAGAACTGCCTTAATCTTTCGTGGCATAGATTCAACAAGGTACTTGAAATATTCCTCAGAGATTTTGGTCCATATTGACGTAACAGCATCACGCAGTTGCTGCAGATTTGTTGACTGCACATTCATGATATGAATCTCCCGTTCCACCACAACCTGTGGTCATAAAGGGATGGACATGGTTTGCAACAAGACTCAGGTAGGTTGTAGCATTGACACGATGCTCAGTTTGTACAAATTGGCCCAAAGTGTGCCAAGAAAATACCCCCCACACCATTACATTACCACCACCAGCCTGAACCGTTGATACAAGACAGGATGGATCAAATTCTGACCCTACCATCCGAATGTTGTAGCAGAAATCGAGACTTATTAGACCAGGCAACGTTTTTCCAATCTTCTATTGTACAATTTTGGTGAGTCTGTGCAAATTGTAGCATCAGTTTCCTGTTCTTAGCTGACAGGAGTGGCACCCGGTGGGGTCTTCTGCTGCTGTAGCCCATCCGTCTCAAGGTTGGACATGTTGTGCATTCAGAGATGCTCTTTTGTATACCTCTGTTGTAACGAGCGGTTATTTGAGTTACTCTTGCCTTTCTATTAGCTCTAACCAGTCTGGCCCTCTGGCATCAACAAGGCATTCGCGCCCACAGAACTGCCGCTCTTTGGACATTTTCTCTTTTTCTCAGTTTGTACTGCAGCAGATCGTCTTGACCATGTCTACATGCCTAAATGCATTGAGTTGCTGCCATGTGATTGGCTGATTAGAAATTTGCGGTAACAAGCAGTTAGATTGGTGTACCTAATAAAGTGCCTGGTGAGTGTAGTTACCAATGTTAAATTTCTGATGTAGATTTCTGAGCTGAATGTAAATATTTTTTTCTAATGTCATGTCACAGATTTACAGCCACATTATGGTCATTAAATGGTTTTGTTTGTTTGTTTTAGCTACTTGGTGATGCCGTACATGTATACTGATCTCTCTAAAGTCAAGGGCCTTCTCACAGAAGATCGTATCCAGTTCTTGGTCTATCAGATGCTGTGTGGACTAAAGGTCAAAACAATTTCTCACAAAATGTTCCTAACCATGCGTGATGCAACACGTTTGCAGTGGTTTGTGATTGAAAAATGCTGTGTGATGCAACACCGGCCAGTCGGAACATATTTTTTTCTACAGAATCTTCATATCAACATTGAATCAGATTTTATTTCAAATGATTACTCTAATATACATATCGTCAGATGAATGAACTAATGCTTTCATTCAGAAAGGATGCATCAAACTGATTAAAGTGGACAGTAAAGAAATGTGTAATCTTAAGATTTTTAATTCAGAGTCTCTTCTTTTCAATTTATTAATTAAAAATCCTAAAAACTAAAAAACGTATTACATATATTATAGAAATGAATTGTAGATTTAAGGTCGCTGGTTCGATCCCCGGCTGGGCCAGTTGGCATTTTTTGTGTGGAGTTTGCATGTTCTCCCCGTGGTTGCGTGGGTTTCCTCCGGGTGCTCCGGTTTCCCCCACAGTCTAAAGACATGCGGTACAGGTGAATTGGGTAAGCTAAATTGTCCATAGTGTATGTGTGTGAATGAGAATGTATGGATGTGTTTCCCAGGGATGGGTTGTGGCTGGAAGAGCATCCGCTGCGTAAAACAAATGCTGGATAAGTTGGCGGTTCATTCCGCTGTGGCGACCCCGGATAAATAAAGGGACTAAGCCGAAAAGCAAATGAATGAATGAATTGTAGATTTGAATTTATAACAATATAAAAAGTATATTAAAAACCAAATCTTCGTATTGGAATTGCAGGATTTGTCTAGTCATCACAGTAATAAATACAAAGTTTAATTCTATTAAAAACGTCAAATTGATTGGATTTTTATAGTATTATATTAGCATATGATATTATTTTTTTTCATTGTATGATATTATATTATATTAATATCTCACAATATTCCTATTCTTACAATGTTTTTGGTGAGCATACAAGACTTACGTTGTTTTATTCAGTGTTGTGGAAAGTTATGGTAATGTATTCTTTTAGATTAATCCTTATTTGTGTAATACTAAAACATAAGACTGTGAAAAATAATCCTGATATTTCTTCTTTCTCTCTCTGTCCCTCTGTTTGTCTCCACTCCACAGTACATTCATGGCGCTGGCATCATTCACAGAGTAAGTGAGACTGGCAGTGAATAAACAGCATCTGCTCATAATTATCATTTCCACACAGAGCTGAATTAAAGACACATGGCATCTCTTGGGATCGCTGTAGCTTTTTCGCCGTGAGATGCAAATCTGGTCCATGGGGGAGTTTTCAGCTCCGTGAATTACATTTTACTAATTCGCTAATATACATTAATCAGTGGACAATCAACAGCCATAAAAGATGACAGAGAGCAGTCACCCCATAAGTATCATTTTTAATTTATATTTCTTAATATATGAACTATTTTTCAACAGCTTAGATGCTGCTCGTCTAGTTGATTTTATATAATAATGATTAAAATCTGTTGCCGCTCAGCAAGAAGGTCGCTCGTTCGAGTGGGTTTCCTCCGGGTGCTCCGGTTTCCCACACAGTCCAAAGACATGCGCTATAGGTGAAATTGATAAACTAAATTGACCGTAGTGTATGAGTGTGTGTATGGGTGTTTCCCAGTACTGGGTTGCGGCTGGAAGGGCATTCGCTGTGTAGAACATATGCTGGATATGTTGGCAGATAAATAAGGGACTAAGCTGAAGGAAAATGAATGAATGAATGATTAAAACAGCTATGTACATTTTTGTTCAGGGATCTTTGATGAATAGAAATGTCAAAAGATAAATAAAAAGTTAAAAACAAAATCTTAAAATTGATCAAAACTGGCCATGAAGGCGTTTATAATGTTACTAAAGCATTTTATTTCAAATGAATGCTGTTTTCTTCATCATATAACCCTGATGATTTTGTATGCAGTTATTTTAAGCATTATTTTATTTTAATGAATGTTTCTTGAGCACCAAATCAGCTTATTATAATGACTTATGAACAATCATGTGACACCTAATCTTTAAATAATAAATGTAGCCTTTGTGAGAATAAGAGACTTTTGGAGGGGGGAAAAAAAGCTACCAATGACATTTCTTCTAAATGTAAAATAAATATTTTGTAAGAGCGTTAAATGAATTTGTCAAAATTATTGAACACGTCACCATTTGTTTTAAAAAACATACTTCTAAAGGTGCTGTTAACAAATTAATTATTAGTTCATTCATACATTCATTTTCTTGTCGGCTTAGTCCCTTTATTAATCCGGGGTCGCCACAGCAGAATCAACCGCCAACTTATCCAACATATTTTTTACGCAGCGGATGCCCTTCCAGCCGCAACCCATCTCTGGGAAACATCCATACACACACACATTCACACTCATACACTACGGACAATTTAGCCTACCCAATTCACCTATACCACATGTCTTTGGACTGTGGGGGAAACCGGAGCACCCGGAGGAAACCCACGCAACCACGGGGAGAACATGCAGACTCCACACAGAAATGCCTACCGACCCAGCCGGGGCTCGAACCAGCTACCTTCTTGCTGTGAGGCGAACGTGCTACTCACTACGCCACCGTGGCGCCCCTAATTATTAGTTTACAAATGAAATTGTGTATTAAAATGAAACGACACAGAAAAAGTATTGAACACATGAAGAAAGGAAGCTGTAGAAAAACAGTGAAAGCCCAGACAGCAGCTAAAATTTCTCAGTAGTTTTTCAGCAACCCTCTGCCCTTCATCATTGTAAAATCAGGTAAAATCATTGTAAATTGATCAGGTTTGACAGACGAGACCCACAGAATCATCAAGCGTTTTACATTCTGTTGAAATCTGTGAAAAACTCACACCTGAGCAATTCATGTCACCTTATTCTCCATATCAGAGGCGTCTTTAAGCTGCCACCAACAAAAAAGTCTTATTTAAAGTATTAAATACATTTCAGTAGTTTAGGACTTTCATCTTGTGTCAAAAGCTCCTTTAGTATATATTTCCTCAAAAAAAAAAAAACATGACGTGTTGAAAAAATTTTGCCCCACATTTTTAGACAACAATGGCAATGTTTAACTTGAAAAAGAGTTAATAATATTTGGTTGGGGGTGGAAAATCATCATTTTCTATAAAAACAAATGAAAGTTTTATCAAGACCAATTGTGCAGTGTGATTGTGGATAACTGGTTACTTTTTAATACAAGTTATACGCCAAAAAAATCTATTAAAGAGCCCATATGGTGGGTTGAGAACGGTTAAATTTCACTTTTTGAAGTCCCAAACAACAGGATGATATGTATGCAAGGTTAAAAAACACTTTCGATGTCTTATAATATCTATTTATTTTTACCTCATTTTCCCACCGACTCCCATATGAATCGTCTGAGCGAGTCTTTTTTCCCAAGCACCTCCTTTCCGTGACGCTACCACATCACGTCACCACGTCATGTCCTTTACGTGTCAAAAGCCCAATGCCAGAACATATTGAAAACAAATCACTGCTTTTGTACAACAGCGTATTGCTAAATTCTTCATCATAACAACAAACATTCAGTAATAATTAACACTTCATGGACTATTGTAAGCCAACAAATAGTTTCATTCGGCAGTAAGCTAAACGGCTACCGCTACATGCTGCACGGAGCAAACACAATACAGACAACTACATCCATATTTACCTTGTTACGGTCAACAAGACTGGAAGAACACGCTGGTCCAAATAAACTGGGTGTTGATCCATCCTTTAACAACAACCGTGCAACAAATCCCGCGTTGTAAGCGTATAGATTGATGTAGCTCTCTTCAGAGAGATGACGTGAACACAGCACCGTGTTGGGGATATAATTCTCAGGTATTTTACGAAAAAAACCTCAACCACTCCAGGTAGGGAAAAGAGATTTCCAGGTAGGGAAAATAACACAGCTTTTCCCTCGCACTTCAGAGCATAGCGTCTGCGGGACATGATTTAACCGGAATGCCGATAAGTTTAGTAAAGTTAGCAGCAGTCGTGTTTTCCGGATCAATAACTCATGACCGAAACATTGTTCCTACACAAATAGCACCTCTTTTCAACCGTCGCAATGTATACAATCACCTACAACCTTATTTTCCTAAAAATGAGCTTTGCCTACGCGCTGGACGCATTATGTTAAACTCTGTGCAGGCGGCAGAGAGACCGGTCCTTAGGGACCGTCTACAAAGAGCAAAACGCGAAAACCAATACAACCGAAGCTGTCAATAACTTCTCTCTAAATCTTTATACTGCCATCAAACAGTATAAAGATTTATTTAAATATTACTCAGATCACACGTCACTGCTGTCCCGCTGGTTATGCTACAACACTTACTGCAATACAGTGCTTGTTGTCTTCCACTTTTCCTTCCTGTCTGTGGGCGGGGCCGGGCAGTTCAAAATTCCCGGGTCTGCGCGCGCAACTATTATGTTTCGCGTTGACGTCAAGCCGAAACGGCTAAAGACTCGTTCTAATAACGATTCATTTAAACAACGAGTCGACTCTTTTATATATGAATCAATCGTTTTAAACACTTTGCACTTTCAGATTTAAGCCTTAGCTGGACATTTCACTTTACTTAGAGCTGTGTAACACACTGCATGGAAGGTCATTTTCAAAAATCCATAATATGGGCTCTTTAACACAAGAATACGGTACAAATTACACTACTTATCAAGACCACGTGTCATTTTCTGCCAAACAATTTATAAATAAGCCTCTAAATGACATTTTATTTGAAGTTTGGAAGATATATTATCCTGGGTGTTTGTATGGACTTAAAAGTATTTAAAATTTTTCTGTCAGCTTAGTCCCTTTATTAATCCGGGGTTGCCACAGCGGTATGAACCGCCAACTTATCCAGCATGTGTTTTACGCAGCGGATGCCCTTCCAGCTGCAACCTATCACTGGAAAACATCCACACGCTCTTATTTAAAAGTTGATAAATCAATTTAAAGATATTAAAGACCCTTAAAAATTATTAAATTCATAATGCTGTTTTACAAGAATGTATAGAATTCATTCATTCATTTTCTTTTGGGCTTAGTCCCTTTATTAATCCGGGGTCGCCACAGCGGACTGAACCGCCAACTTATCCAGCATTTTGTTTTACGCAGTGGATGCCCTTCCAGCCACAACCCATCTCTGGGAAACATCCATACATTCTCATTCTCACACACATACACTATGGACAATTTAGCTTACCCAATTCACCTGTACCGCATGTCTTTGGACTGTGGGGAAAACCGGAGCACCCGGAGGAAACCCACGCAACCACGGGGAGAACATGCAAACTCCACACAGAAATGCCAACTGACCCAACCGGGGATCGAACCAGTGACCTTCTTGCTGTGAGGCGAACGTGCTACTCACTACGCCACCATGGCGCCTGTATAGAATTCAATCTGCGAATATAGAGCTCGGGAACTTCTACATCATGGCAAATTGTGGTCGGCCATGTATTAGGGCAAACACAGGAGTGCTCAATGTAAACAGATGCAAATCACAACAGAAAAATGACTGTTTTGTCGTAATATCTTTTGAAAAACATCTCACAAACACTCATAAAATGTCAAAAGTAAAATGGTCTGATAAAATGTAGTTTCTGAAATCAATAAAATCCTGCTAGATTTGACGTCACGCTGTTTTGTGTATAGCGGTAACCACAGAAATGCAGTTATTGCTGCTGTTAAGTTAAAATGTCACCAATGTTACCGTTCTAACTTAAAGTGGTGATGAGGTCTTACAACGTATGGAAAGAGCCTTTAAAAGGTTTTACGAGGTATTTAATTTAGCTCTATGATTCCTTCATATATCCTGTCATCTGATCTTTATAGAATGAAACAAATATTATAATTTTACTCAAACACATTCCTTGTAAATGCAATACCTTCAGAGAAACTGAGACTTGTCAAGTGCTCTTTTTCCATAGATTGCTCAAATTAATAGTATTGTGATTTTGTGAACAACTTGCAATACACTTAAAAGGCCCATAGATTTGTAGGCCTGTTTGTTTGTAGATATTCTGGCAATACTATAAATAGCAGATTCACTCTCCTTGTTGTCAGACTGAATTGCTCAATAAAAAAAGATTAAATGGTTTATGCACAGTTTTTTTTTAACCACGAGTTCTGAAACGTGCTGTTTTGTCTTTCTGATTCTAATAATATCAGCAGGTTCAAGGCTCTTTTGCTTTGTGTGAGCTTTCCTATCATGCATAGTGCTATGAGGTAATGCCAGTGGTTTCCTGTTTGGTGAGACACTGCCTGTACAAGCTCAGATCTGTTTAAAGATGCCCAGCTCACTTTGAATGTGAAAAATTTAACAACATTCACATTAAAGATTTGCTAAGAAATCTCTCCAAGATCTTGTGCAATTGTTCAAAAACAATCCTCTTTGTAGAAGGATTAACACCTTTTTTGCATTGCAGGACCTCAAACCAGGAAACTTGGCTGTGAACCAAGACTGTGAGCTGAAGGTTAGTGCCACCATTCTTTCACCATATTAGAGAGAAGAAGTGCACACCTCTGACAGTTGACAGTAACATCATGTATTTGGTCTGTCTGGCTGCAGATCTTGGATTTTGGCCTGGCGCGTCATACAGATGCTGAGATGACGGGTTATGTGGTGACGCGCTGGTATAGAGCCCCGGAGGTCATTCTGAACTGGATGCACTACACGCAGACAGGCAGGATGTTTGTCATTCATTCAGATGTACACACCTATTGAAATAGGGGCCAAGAGCTACGTTTACTCTGGCCTTTCAGATCAGACGAAACGTTTGTATCTAAAGTATGAAGTTAAGTGATGATTCAGTCATCTGCTCTGCTTCATGTAGTTTCTTAAAAATCTGTCCAATAGCACCTCTATCGGTTTTGAGCAATAACAACATCTCTTTGGTATAATTCTAACCAGTATATTGTCATTGAATTATTAGTTTTTATTTCTCTAGTTCATCATTTTATATATATATAT
>CAIGQQ010035257.1:6925590-6958044 GCA_903798035.1 Danio albolineatus | reverse complement strand
GTAAATATAGTCAAGCTCATTCAGATTTTTGTTCAAATGTAAATAAAAGCTGAGAAATAAGACTATTTGCAATGGCATCGTCGGAGAAAAAATAGATTTTCCACAATAATGCCTTTTGTAAATCATCTTCTTTTCATTAGGGAGGAGACTTGCTGAAAAAAAAACTTGCTGATTGAATAAACTTAACTTTATTTTCCATCAAATTTTTCATTTATTTTGTATTATACACAGAACACGGAAAAAAAACATGCTGTAGACAATCAGCATATAGCAGTGTGCATAGTTATACATATGAGTAATAATAATCAATATACAGGTTGTTAAATAATAATATTAATAATATTGCCAACAACAATAGTGACAATAAAAAGGAAAAACTGAAGAATAAATGAGAAAGACTAAAACAAATAAAAATATTAAAATACATACATATATATATATATATATATATATATATATATATATATATATACACACACACACATACATTTGCACATACAAATACATAAAACAAAGTTCCAAATCAAAGAAGGCAATAAACCAAATCTGTATTTAAGGTTAAGTGTAAAATTAAGCCAGTTAAAAATAAATAAAAAAAAGAACGGTAATAAACAAATAGAAATAGGTATTCAAAATTGTGCTGAAAGAGGTCTACAACAATGAAGAAAAGTTGTTAGAAGCCCAAACAGGAAACCTTAAATTACTAAAAGAAAAAAAAGTGTGTATCCATGAGTGTGTATGGATGTTTCCCAGTGATGGGTTGCAGCTGGAAGGGCATCCACTGCCTAAAACATACGCTAGATAAGTTGGCGGGTCATTCGCTGTGGCGACCCCAGATTAATAAAGGGACTAAGCCGAAAAGAAAATGAATGAATGAATGAAATCTAAATAAATCTGCATTACATTTGTACATGAATGAAAAATAAAAATAACAAATACATTCACTAGATACTTAAGATGGACCGGCTCCTCCCAACCATTCATTTAGATGTATTCAAGTTCCATATGAATATTAATTATATGACAACATGATTTTTATTATTGTGCTAAGTTATTATAGCTAATAAGTTTGACAAAATGTAGTTATTGTTAAGATCAATCAACCAGATTGTTGCTGTGCGGATGAACTGTATGTCCTGTATATTTTGTTGACTGGTGGTTTATAGTTTGTGATTGTTGCCTTTTCTCTTTTGTAGTGGATATCTGGTCGGTTGGGTGCATCATGGGTGAAATGTTCAATGGAAAAACACTCTTTAAAGGAAAAGACTGTATCCTTAAGTATTTGCCTAACTTATTTACTGAATTATTCTTATTCATTAAAGGTCCACAGAAATTTTACTTTTGTGTTCCACTGATAAAATAGTAGACATGGGTGTTTTGTTTCCCAAATTTCAAGTGTTTGACATACAGTACGTGCACTGTAATTTAGTTAATTGCAATTGCATTTAGAAATGGTGTGCCCACTTTTGTCTTTGTTTTCAAGGACAGAAATAGTTTGGAAATGACTATATGGGGAAAATTCTATATGGGGTGGCATGACGATTAAGAGGGGTGGTGACACTGAATCAAGCCTTCTTGCAAGATTTTTGTGGATTTAATGAATGCTTTACATATACTGCTTTAAAAACTTTTGCTGCTATTTACAACTTTTTCAGCAATTTAGTTCACTAGCTAGCAACTACCTCAAAAATCACTAAGAATATATTTATTTGTTTTAAAATCAGCTCAGTTAGCACTGTCGCCTCACAGCAAGAAGGTCGCTGGTTCGAGTCTCGACTGGACCAGTTGGCTTTCTGTGTGGAGTTTGCATGTTCTCCCTGTGTTCCCGTGGGTTTCCATCGCGTGCTCCGGTTTCCCCCACAGTATTCTCCCATGAACTGGGTAAACAAAATTGGCCGTAGTGCATGTGTGTGAATGTAAGAGTGTATGTTTCGCAGTACTTTGTTGCAGCTGAAAGGTCATCCACTGCGTAAAAACATATGCCGGAATAGTTGGCGGTTCATTCCGCTGTGGCGACCCCAGATTAATAAAAGGACTAAGCCAAAGGAAAATGAATGAATGAATGAATAATCCTAAAACAACATTCTTTGTAATGTATGACAGTATTTCAGTATCTTGATGTGCTGATTCTCAACTTAGTTTCATCAACATTATGATAAATATGCTTCTGTCGAGAGCAAGATTTTAAATGATGAGATTTACATGGGAGAATGTTTTCCTCTAATATTTTTATTGTGCTATATTAACTGCTACGAATAAAATTGATGGTTTTATAGTAAAACACTTTTCATTATGATTTGGTGAGTGACAGCTTACACTATAACGTTATGAGATTTCACCCAACAGTCCAAAAACATGCACTATAGGTGACTTGGGTAAACAAAATTGGCCGTAGTGTATCATAGATATTTACATTAGATGTCACCTACGCTATTGTTGTCTATTGGAAGGAATGCATCAATAGAGCCGCCTTTTTAGTACAGGGTAGCGCGCCTTTAAATGAATGTGGGACCAAGGTGCAGTGGAGGACTGGCCGTCCAGAGTCAGAGATATACACATATATCTATGATGTGGAGTTTTCCCCGGTGGTCTGTATGCAATTTTTTTTTAAATTACGAAAATAAAAATGTTTTATTACTTTTCTACGTTGATAGATCAGTGACCGCACGGGCATTGCTGACAAAGAGCGAGTGTTTGTGTGCATGGAAATGTATTATCCACCCTCATTGTTAAATTTGATCTAATCTCTTTAAACGCATCCCCTCTCCTGCTTTCACTTCTCATTCTAACGGAGGAAACGATTCGTTTATGAATGAATCCCCGTTATGAACGACTCGTTCACTTAGCTGACAGTCATACAGGTTTCTGGCACCGCAGCATCTTGTTGTCATATTACATTTACATTGTTTGCTGATTTAGGCAACACGGTGGCGTAGTAGGTAGTGCTGTCACCTCACAGCAAGAAGGTTGCTGGTTTGAGCCTCGGCTAGGTCAGTTGGCATTTCTGTGTGGAGTTTGCATGTTCTCCACGTGTTCGCGTGGGTTTCCTCCGGATGCTCCGGTTTCCCCCACAGTCTAAAGACATGCGGTACAGGTGAATTGGGTAAGCTAAATTGTCTGTAGTGTATGTGTGTGAATGAGTGTGTATGGATGTTTCCCAGAGATAGGTTGTGGCTGTAAGGGCATCCGCTGCGTAAAACAAATGCTGGATAAGTTGGCGGTTCATTCCACTGTGGCAACCCCGGATTAATAAAGGGACTAAGCCGAAAAGAAAATGAATGAATGAATGTTTGCTGATTTTATTCAACAAAACTAGCATAAGCCTGGTATTTAGTGCGAGTTGGAGTTGTTGTTTTTTTCTTTTTTTGCTCATTACTACACTCATACACAGCACTAAAGTCACAGCGCTACTGGGAGTACTGCACAAATGTGGCGGCGCTATTGACGCACACTCAGGGTCTGTATGCGATATCTAGTGTTTATATCTCTAGTAGTGTATGAGTGTGTGTGTGAATGAGTGCTGGGTCAGAGTAATTGGCAGTTCATTTCATTGTGGTGACCCGTGATAAATCAGGGAATAAGCTGAAGGCGACTGAGTAAGTGTGAATGAATTTTAACGTGACTAGTTCACTGTAAGTGTACTAAACTTCATGAAATAGCATAGACCTGGCCAGTGTTTTAATTACCTGTTGTTCTACCTGCAGATCTGTTGTATAAGGGATGGCGTTTGACACAGTTTCATATACAAAACATGATGATCATTGCATTTATCTTACAGAATATATCTTGTCCTCACTGCAACAAATATCCCATATTCACACGCTTCCTTTTTGATTTCCACCTTTCAATTTCGATATGGTGTTATGCTAACCCCTTACTTCCTCTTCCTACTTTATTAAAGTCCAAACTACTCATTTAACACTGCTAATATAAGTGTTAAACAAATAAGTCCTACTACACAGCACTTATAAATAATGACAATATTTGGCAACATAGAGCTGTGGATTCTACAGCTGCACAGTTTACAAAAATATCAGTTTATATTATGCTTTAATATTTAATAGATTAGATTTCTTTTCATTAATTGCTGTTATATGTTGTCTTTGTCCTTATAATGATCTATCCCTGCTGTAAATTGTTGAGGGAACATAATTATATTTGTACTGGGTTACCAGTGCTGGGGTGACAATGCTGTTTCTCAGTGTGGCAATGGGGTATATGCACACGGACTTAATTTTCAGTCATAACATGATTTTTGCCATTACAAAATTGCGACGCTTGAGATCCGACTTCTTTAAAAATCGTCGATCTTCACTGCCTGATTGATATACAATATAAAGTGGGTCTTAGACCGGACAAGAAGCGCTGCATTGAATTCCATTTTTCCCCGCCGTGTCTTTAAAATATGAAAAATTATTTTACCCCAGTATTTTCAGTGGAGTTTTGAGAGGGGTCTGGATGCAGACCTGGTGCAGTTGCAATCTGAGCTGCATGCAATGCTTTTCAATGCCCACACTTAGGGCATGGGCCAATAAACGATATTATATTGAATAGTGCTAAAATTTGTCAATAACAATGATAAGCTCTGGTCTTTGTTACTTTATGCTGATCTAAGAGCCAATCATACAGCAGAAATGTGCCGCAATGGGAATCTAGAAGTTTGTTGATACTAGAGATGTACCGAATTTTTGGCCACCGAAGACTTATCAGCCCAATATATGTTATGACATTTAGGCCCAATCCCAATTCTGTTTTCCCCTTGGCACTTGAAACAGAGTGAGAAGGGGAAGGGCTTCAAAATTTACCTCTAAGAAATGGGACTGCACTACAGCACCAGCACACGTCATCGCGAGCTGTTACTTCATATGAGATCAGACGATCGTGACTGCTGTAGTTATTCCAGTTGCGTTATTTTTGCTATTTATCTTCAGGAAATCACTCAAGGTGTATATCATGTTATCACAATGATATATTGCAGCAATAATCTCTTAACTACTGTGCATTTACACCCTGGCCATAATCATCTACATAAACACACAAAAACAATATTAACATTATACCAGACACTGTAAAAAGCTCGTTCCCAGCCACTAGACCAGGGGTGCCCAATCCTGTTCCTGGAGATCTACCTTCCTACAGAGATCAGCTGCAATCTTGATCAAACACAGCTGTCTTTAATTACCAAGTGCTGCTTCAGATTCTATTAGTTGGTTTAGTTGTATTTGATCAGGGTTGAAGCTCAAATGTGCAGGAAGGTAGATCTCCAGGAACAGGATTGGGCACCCCTGCACTAGACTTTTCTGACAGGGTATTCGATTCTCATCGAGTGACAGAATGTTGCGAGACTACTGCACAGGATTATTATTATTATTATTATATTATTATTATTATTATTATGGATAACAGGTAGCAAGATTTAGCGTTTTTTATTTTAGCGCCTTTTTAAAAAAGCATGACGGTAAGCATGAGCGCGGTTATGAATATAATAAAACATATGCTTGTTTGTTCTAAGAATTCAGAATAATGGCAAAAAATACAAATTTGTGCATGACTTCCGTCTGCAGTCATGCTGCCGTTGTAGCTGGTGTATTCTGGGAAATTTTCTTACCCCATGGTTTCGAGTGTGGTCCTGACAAATTTTCGTTCGAGAGGTATTTAGCACTACACCTTCAAGCTAAAGAGAAGTAGGACACCCCTACCCCTTCACATGAGCGCGCAAAACGAGGGGTAAGGGGAAGGGCTTTGGGATTGTGCCTTAATGAACCCTCTAATTTTTGTGGCTTCAGTCATTGTTGGGGTACTCGTATATCTGTAAGCATTAACAACTTATATCAAAATATATACCATTATCATTCAATATATTATATCAGAACATAATTATTGAGATTGCATTTTTGCCATATCGCCCAACCCTACCCACACCTAACCCCACGCCTTACTCTACCCCTCACAGTGATGTCACTAGCTCCATTGAGTGCATTGTGTCTGACATTGCATCTCTGAGATATTCAATCTCAAGGCTGCATCCAGATACTATTGGGATTTTCTGCGCTCGCCTGCTGCTACTGACAGTGCTTGCGTTTACTCAGTCTTTCATCTTGTTTAACTCTTGAACAACTAAATGAATGCTTAAGTCTATTTAACGGATTATATTTTAATTTCATTACAACACCGATGCTGTAAAAATAACCTTATGGAATTGAAAATAATCCCATAAACCCTTTCAGCGGAAGTTTATGATTGGCTGAGTGCACTAGCTGTGTATTGCCACTCCATGCCACCCCAGCATATCTGCCCCTGCTTGCCATGCATTGTCTTTAACTTCTGACATTCAGACATGGATCAGCTGACTCAGATAATGAAAGTAGCAGGAACGCCAGGCCCAGAGTTCGTCGAGAAACTGGAAAGCCCAGAGGTGAGCCATTTTCATTGCATCCAAAGATAGTATCTTTAATACATGGAGTGTCTGAAACTTGATTAAACCCAAGACTGATCTCTGATGTAACTTGGAATGAATAGCTAATGCGATGCAAAATAAGATCGGGAAAGTGATTTTGCTCTTGCCTATTTTGGAGAAAAGTTCAGCTTGAATTATTAACATCATGTGTGACGGTTGCTGTAGCTTCTGTTCAGCTGTCATCCCTCATCCTGATCAATGTCAATATGTCTTGGTTGCTGTTAAATAGGCAAAGAGTTATGTCAGATCCCTGCCCCACTACCCACACAGAGATTTCTCCACATTGTTTCCCAGAGCCAGTAAAAAAGGTAAGTAATACCCCAATGAAAAATTACTCCTTTGTCATGTTGTCACATTTCTTGCTTAGCGCGAGACTTTTTTCATTGTAAAACTTGTGATTTAGTTTGACTGCATAGTTGCTGCCTGTCAGTGTGAGGTGTCATTATTTCTGACACAAGTGACAAGATGCTGAGCAATTGGAACAGAGCAATTTAAGCTGGTTTTTACATTTTTAAACTTCAGGTAGAATGTGACCAGAAGCTATTGCCACACATACCCTGTACTATTGCACAGCAGTGGAAACTTTTAGATTAGTTGTTGTTGCAACTCGGGATTTAATATGCAGCCCAGAAATATGAAATGACATAATTATTCCATGTCAGTTTTTGTAACAAACTTTGCTAGCTCTGCAGTTACTTCTAGAACTAGGAATGGTTAACATATCAGTAAGAATTCAAATTAATGTCTTACGAATAGACAAGAATTAAGATTGAGAAATAAATACAATTAACCTAGATCTGAACTCTAGAACCTGAGGTTTGTGAATTTATGAAAATAATAAATCACATGTTTTTGTTCATGTTACATTGTTATTTTAAATATTTTATCAGTCTACCTGCATGTTGTTATGTGCTTATTAATCAGCATATTAAAACTGTAACTATGTGAAGGGAAAAAAACAATTATATAAATTATGTCACTGACACACATGTTTGTACAGAAGTCCTAATAGGCCTTGCATTAAATTATTCTTTCTCTCTTGTTATGTCGTGATCACGACTTAATTATCTCGTAATCTTGACATAACAAATCATTTTCTCGTGATCTCGACTTAATAAAGTTATTTTCTCGTGATCTCGACATAACAAAAAGTTATGTCGTGATCACGACTTATTTTTTGTTTTTATTTATTTATGTATTTATTTATAGTTTTTTGCCCGGCAAACATACAAAAAGAAAAGTTCACACCGCTTCATTGATGTATATCGTGTCATTTGCTCCGCCTCTAGTGTGACCACAGCTTAAAGCCTGGTTTATACTCGACGCGTCCGCTAGTTCGCTTGAGAACACGCCGCGAATGTCTTCATTGCTGTGTTTGCGGAGGTTTGGTTTAGGTGCTCGTGACATGATTTCAGCTGCTGGAGAGCACAATTTTTGAGACTCGAGCGAACAGTTCACGCTGCACAGCATTTGATTTGAGTTGAAGAGGAATCATTTTGAAGATGTTTTTCCACCATTCATAGGTTTCAATTTTACAGTTACAAAACTAAAATGAAGTAGCAAATTATTTCTTTGATAATTGGAAAAGAATATTTGAACCAATTAGTTTACAATATACTGATGCCCTGTTTTTCTAGGCTGTATTGGTGATAATGGTTTATTCCTTTCCATAATAAAAAAACATGTTTGTAGAGCAACCCATGTTCTGTTGTCATTAATATTTTAATGAACTTTAATAGGTAAAACTGTCCCAGATATGAACAAAATTTGATTAAAAACAATCTTAAATGGTTATGAAAAATCTTTATAACCATTCAAATAAATTTGGAAACTTCCTACTTCTATGTTTATCTGTCTGATTTTATGGTAGGTTTCTTTTGACCGCCCCCTGTCGTTTAAAAGAATTTCACAACGACGAACACATCAAATATAAAAGCCTCATCCGTTTTGTGAGGTGCGCACACTGTCAGCGGAGGTATGCGATGTGGTGCCAAGCGAAATTATAAATCAGGCTTGAGTCAGTGAGTGAGCATGCAGACTGAAGTGTCAGAGTCGAGCTCATTAATATTCATGACTGTTCCAAATATGATCACAATTAGCTTTTCATTGTAGAAGTAA
This sequence comes from Danio albolineatus, assembly GCA_903798035.1. NCBI lineage: Eukaryota > Metazoa > Chordata > Actinopteri > Cypriniformes > Danionidae > Danio > Danio albolineatus. Next base: position 6,949,469 of record CAIGQQ010035257.1, on the reverse strand, counting down.
TGTCTGTGGTTATAAATGAGCATATAAACTCTTTCTGAACTTATCTAAGTCACATACCTATTATGTAGACATCACAATTTAAAATATTGAATCAAAGCACTCTATGGCACCTAAATCGGAATAACCAGTCCTAATCAGGTATAAAGTAAGAGAAAATAACTAATGGTAAACTATAGCTCAGCTTACCTTGTATTAATAATGCTTGCCGAATAACACACGTATTAGCTCCTGCTATTCTAACGCTATTGCTTTGTTTCTGACACACTGTGTTGCCACTGCACTGGTCACTAACCTCAGCGGTAGACCTGCTTGAGAAGATGCTGGTGTTAGATGCTGATGCCCGTCTCACTGCTGATGGTGCGTTGGCTCACAGTTATTTTGATGGTCTGAGAGATCCAGATGACTGGCCGGAGCCTACTGCATATGATGACAGCTACGACAATGCCACATTGCCCTTAGAAGAGTGGAAACGTGAGCAAGATATTACACACACATGTGATTGTTTTTTATTTACATATTTTGTGCGTAAATATAATGTAACCATTTTTTTCACAGGTTTATCATTTAAAGAAGTGAGAAGCTTTGTTCCTTTCCCAAGAAGGGACTCAAAGAGAAGAAACACACTCACGATGTCCTAGTGATAGTGGGTCTGATGCAGACACCGTACTGTATTGCAATTATTCAATTCTACTATTTAGTTTCTGCCTTGGAACAATTTTTCATGCTTGTTCACTTTTTACTAAATGTAAAAGTACAATTGTCAAAATTATTCACCCTCCAATGATTTCTTTTTCAAATATTTCCCAAACGATGTTTAACAAAGCAAGGAATTTTTCACAGTATTTCCTTTAATATTTTTTCTTCTGGAGAAAGCCTGATTTGTTTTATTTCGGCTAGAATAAATGCAGTTCTTCATTTAAAAAAAGAAAGGTCAATACTATTAGCCCCCATAAGCAATATTTTTTTCAATACGGAACAAACCATCATTATACAATAACTTGTCTAATTACCCTAACTCACCTAATTAAGCCCTTAAATGTCACTTCAAGCTGAATACTAGTATTTTGAAAAGTATCTAGTAAAATATTATGCCATCGTGGCAAAGATAAAAGAAATCAGTTATTAGAAATGAGTTCTTAAAACTTTTATTTTTAGAAATGTTAAATAGAAACTGGGGGAAAGATATTCAAGAGGCTAATAATTCTGTCTTCAACTGTTCAGTGCTCAGCATAATTGAGTACACCCCATTTTGAAAATGAATATTTTTATCCATTTCTGAGTGAATATAGGCAGTGTATTTTGCTATGAAGTTGAACAAAACAGATTTATTGAACAGATATTTTCACTCTAAAAAAAAAAGGTGCTAAATAGCACCAAAACTGATTCTTTGGCTCGTAATGAGGGGGGAACCTTTTTTGGTGCTATACAGCACCTTAAAAAAATAGGTGCTATATAGTACTTTTGTCAAATAGTGCTATAAAGCACCTATATTTTAAGGTGCTCATAATGTTACTTTACCCTTTCCGCAAATAAAGCCGACATAAGAGTTATGAGAATTAGCTATAAGAACAAGTGCTTACCAGTAGTAGTGGTGCTATATAGAACTTTAACCCCCCCCAAAGAACCACTGAAAAACCTTTATGGTGCTTTAAAGGTTCTTTACACAGTAAAAGTGCTATATAGCACCTCAACCACTGTAAGGAACTACTGAAGAACCACTGAAGAACCTTTTTTAAGAGTGTTCATTAAAATAATAACATTTAGAAATTGGAAGATAATACAATTAAATTCAAGCACAATATTGCAAAAAATTAAAAATAAATACACCTACCAAATTTCAACTACATTTTTTGCTTCTCTTAATTTTACACCTTTTTTATATTTGTATTTAATATCTTTCTATAACAGTGGTGTCTAAACTCTGTCCTGGAGGGCCGGTGTCCTGGAGAGTTTAGCTCCAACCCTAATCAAACACACCTGAACCAGCTATTCAAGCTCTTGCTAGATATTCTATAAACTTCCTTGCAGGTGTGTTGAAGCAAGTTTGAGCTAAACTCTCCAGGACACCGGCCCTCCAGGACCGAGTTTGGAAACCCCTGTTCTATAACATAAATTTGGGTGTACTAGTGTTTGGAAGTTATTTTGTTAGATGAGCTCCAGATTTGGTTTCAGTACTGACTGATCAAATGTATATGCTCTAATACAGTGGTTCTCAAGCTTTTTTCTCTAATTACCACCTCAGAAAAAAAATTGTTCTCTCCAAGTACCACCATAATAACCGGTATTGAAGTACAGTAGCGTAGTAGGTCTAATGAAGCAGATACAGCACTGCACAATTCAAAAACAAGGCAGATTAATTCTTCTAATTAACAATATTTATTATTGTCAGCCACTTAAATAAAAGGTTTAGCCTATTAAAATCAATTTACTGATCACATCAGTGTTATCGTATATTTATTTATTTAGCGATTCCTCCGCGTACCACTAGAAGGAAGCTTGTGTACCACTAGTGGTACGCGTACCACAGTTTGAGAACCACTGCTCTAATATAATATTCTATAACCTCATGTTAAAAATATGAATTTAAAAGAGAGATTTGTAAGGGGTGTACTTGTGTATGCTGAGCACTGTATATGAATAGCAGTATTATGTACAATAATCCCAGTGCTTCAGGATACACTTTTAAAAACAAAGGTCCTATAAAAGAACCGTTTTTATTCCTGTAAGAAGTGTTAAGTGCATTTTGATAATCTAAAAAAGCTTTTTCTACTATAAAGCACCTTTTGTGCAGTGGAAACATTCCAAGAATGTTAAAGGTTCTTCGTGGAACCACTAATGCCAATAAAAAACCTTTATTTTTATGAGTGTATATCTGAGCAATCTGGTGAGCAGTTTATTTTGATGTAGTGGTAACTGTCCTACATTTATTGCCAAGTGCATGGCACATTAAAGGGATAATTTGCTCACCCTTACACCATTTACTCATAAATTACTTCATCCCTGTGCCATTTCAGACAGCTTCGGAGCTTTATTCAGTGTTCTAAAGTCCTACAATTGCTTCGATGAGGACAAAACAAACCTGTATTTTTTTCCCTTAATATTTTCCACAAAAAATGCTTCACATATTCAGAGGGTGAGAGAATGATAACACTTTTTCTTCTCATTAGTAAACTGTTCTTTAAGTGTTGTCAAGATAAAATGCTCTAAAAAGGACAGCCATTATAATTTCATGTATTTTAGTGTTGTGGGAATTAATGTTCAAGTATTTCACATCGTTGTGTTGTTCAAATGGGATTTTTAAAGATATCTATATATATACTTTTATTCAAGGATGCAAGGATGTTACAATAATCAATTCATAAATATTATATACAGATTTAAAAAATAGAAAATATGTTCTTAATTGTAATTATTTTACAGTATTGTTTTTACTGTATTTTTGATTTAATAAATGCTACCTTGGTGAACATAAAAGACTTTTTTTGTCCAAACCCAAGCTAATCTATAAAAATACAAAGTGTATATTATCTATCCAGCTATGAAAAAAAATGGAGTTTCTCCAGGTTTTATGATTTATAGTTTGAGTAAAACATTTTTTGTTTGTTTTATGATTGATTGTTTTATGTTTTACTATTGAGATTTATTCCAATTAAAAATGTTTAATTTTACACATTTTTTGCTAAAAAAAAAAACAAAAAGTTGCCAGGTTTTCAGACATTGAATCAACAATTTTAGACACTGTTAAAACTTGAGTAAACAAAATCTATATATGAACAGTGGATTAACACAACAACAGAATATATTTATGAAGCTGACCAGTTGTCTGTATATGAAAAAAAATACTTTAAATGAATATATAAATATATTTGAAATGTAAAATCCTTATTAAGCCTTATTACCATTTCATTCAAACCCACTCCTTCAAATCCCTTTAATTCAGGACAAACTGATTATTTAAGTGCTCTTGATTTTGCTTTCCCAACAATATATATTGGTTACCGATTAACCACTGTTACTTTCTTCATTTAAGCATTACAAAAATGCAATGCTTCAGTACTGTGAGATTAACCATAAGTAAACGTGAAATGACAATAGCAACTCATTTTATTTCTGTTCTCTGGAATATTTCTGAGTGAAACAATATGATACTATAAAATGTTTTTGTTTTTTTTTGTCTTTGCCTGCATTTATCAAATAAAAAATTGGTTGATAAAAAAATATATATGATATTAAAAGTAAATGTCAGCAGGGTTGGATTTAGGGATTTGGGGGCCCTAAGCAATTCCAGCCATGAGGCCCAAGAGTCCTAAACCGCACCTTTTGTACTTTAATTTATTTGTTTCTTATATCACTCAGTCTCCTTTTGTACATTATCTTAGTGTAAAATAATAATATTATGTAAAGCATCTTGTAAAACTTTTTTAATTCTTTGTTTTCGCTGTCACAGTGGCGCAGTGTGTAGCACGATCGCCTCGCAGTAAAAAGGTCACTGGTTAGAGCCTCGGCTGGGTCAGTTGGCATTTCTGTGTGGAGTTTGCATGTTCTCCCCTTGTTCACGTTGGTTTCCTCTGACAGCTCCGGTTTCCCCCACAATCCAAAGACATGTGGTATGGGTAAATTTAATTAGCTAAACTGTCCGTAGTGTATGTGCTTGAATGCAAGAGTGTATGGGTGTTTCCAAATGTTGGGTTGTGGCTGGAAGGACATCCGCCGCATAAAACATTTACTGGATAAGTTAACGGTTCATTCCACTGTGGAGACCCCTGATTAATAAAGGGACTAAGCCAAAAAGAAAATTGATGAATGATTTTTATTTAATTTTTTTTTTATTAATTCACAACTAAAAATTCTAAACTATTTCGTTTTTAAAACTAAATCATTACCCGATTTGACTGCTGGACTAGTCCATACTTAAGGGTGGGGGACACATTTGAGCAGATGTAATAATTGTTAAACTTATTTTTTTTAGACCCTCATCATGCTAAAATATGATATAAAACTATGTTGTATATAATTTATATATTATTTGGGGGCCCTCAGATTTACAGGGGCCATTTGGCCCACTTACCTTGCTAATTTTTTTTTGCGGTCGCCGGTCGGTCGGTCTCAAAACCACTCCAATTGGTCCACAGTTTTTATGTTGTTAAATTGGAAAAAAAAAGGACTGGGTGTGTTTATATCTCCCCAATATGACAGTATATACACCATACCTACACATATGTCCGTCCAAACAGCTTAAAAAGTAGATTTTTCACCAAAGGTCCCCTTTAAATCCACCCCTGCATTTCAGAATGGTATGGTGTACAAAGTGATGGGTTATATGAGTGCTATGCCATTTATTTGAAAGATCACAGAAACAAAACATTTGCAATATAAGACTAAGCATGTGTATTAAAGCACATTCAATTCATACTAATTTCATGTTAACTTGTTTTTAGTACCTCTGAAAGGTGTGACAGCCATTCAATCACTTCGACACGCTGAACATCCTGAGACAAATGGCACCACAGGATTTAAGTTGCACCTTAGTGTGAGATGTTGTAAAATGTGGCATCTATCCATTTATTTTTCTCATTTTATTGTTTTCTTTGGTTTTATTGTTTGTTTTTTGTGATAATGCATCCCTTAACTCAACTGTGCTTGAAGTATAACCATGTCTCAAACTATTAATCTAATGCTAGCTGTGTTTTGTACCTGCCTGGGTATTATATTTGTTTATTTGATAAGAAAATACTCGTGTTTCGTTTATCTAGTAATAAGCACACTTGGTCAGTCGAAGTAGTATGCATTACAGGTCGTGATGAACTCTGACCACAACATGAACTGTGTGGGAAGCACAAACTCGTGTCTTTACACACTAAGGAAAAAAACTCCAACCCTTATTATGGGTTAAATAAATAAACACTAACGTAATGCTTTATTAAATTAGTCGTAAAGCCGAGAGTAGATGGCCTGTTTTTCTGAAGGGGCGTGTTCTTACTATCTCGACTGAAAGCTCCGCTCGGCTCTGCCTCTGTATCTGGCGAGCCACTAACTATCTACCCAGGCAGAGACGGCTGTGGTAGCTGAATATAGCGAGCTAGCCTTGCTGTTCCCCGTCTTATCTAAACCAAGAGTCGACCAGCAGCTAAAACGCCAGAAATGAACGCAAATTCATGAGTGCTGGGAAGACGTTTGTAGGAGGAAACTATGGAAGACTGAGAGACGGGGGACATTTTATCGGTGATTTTTTACCGGCTTTTCGGCCAAGCCGCCAGCTCAAACAGCCTTCGCCTTCTCTACGGAAGTTGTGGTCGGAAAATACGGTAAGTTGCTATGTCTTAATATCGTATTTTTGTGTGTTATCAAGTCAATTTGTGAGGTCAATGTCGAAGATTGTTTAGCCGAGCGGTGTGTTTGGTTACCGCACGCGGGGTTGCTGTGCTTGATACCCGGGCGAGAGAGGCTAACTAGCCCGCCAGCTTTAGCCACCTCGGCGTTTCGATCGCTATGGAGTTTAACAGCGAGCATATTCGCACCTACGAACCCTTAGATTAACAGTTTTATGATTTGAGATGATATCGGCGGTGTTATTGTTTGTTTATGTGCAAGGGGGTTATGAGGAAACTTCACTGAATCTGAAGTTCTGTTGGACTGTAAATATGGCTGACGTTTCGTTCTAGAATCGAGGACGCGCAACCTAACATTCATCCTGGGTGATACTTTTTCCCGCTGCTGATTGGCTAGAGGAAGGTGCTGGACGGCTGTGATTGGCTGTCTAAGTGTTCGGGCTTGGTAAACTTCGCAGCCTGTGGTGGTCGTCTCACTTCAGTGACAAATTCCTCAAAACTCCAGTTAAAGTTTCGTGATGTTTCTCTGGAAGTGTTTGTGGCTGTTGATGTGAATTTATAACTGCGGCGTGAACTTACAATTTATTTAACAGTGGATTTAGCCTTGGCCCCAAGAGGGTGAACTGCTAGAGGCCTTAAGATAAAAGTCCCGCCCATTGGACGGCAAAAATAAAAACACTGTAAATTGGCGACCGGCCTGAACTTAATCCTTCCAATGAATTTGTCTAATCTAATGTCGCATACTAAAGTAAACTAAATGAATCGAGCAATTGACCCTTTTGCTTGCCTTAGATACTGATTTAACTTCGGAATATTTCGATTTGTAGTTTTATATAGGATATATTAGTTGATAACCAAAAGTTATATACAAAACTTTTGTTTTTAAGAATGTATTTGATTTATTTATAATGGTAATTTAAAGTATTATTTTAATAGTTATATAACAATTTTACGATGATGATTGTATTAATATCAAATTAAGTTTCAAATTAAACTTCTAATAGGGTTTTTATTTGTGTTCAAACCATATTAAATGCAGGTCATCTCTTGTGTTTCAAAACCTTTGTGTATTTATTAAACTATGTAAAATAATGATTATGCAAATGTTCATTATATTTACAAAACTTAAGATTTCAAATGAAAATTAAATAAGTATCTAAATTTGTCTTAACTCTTTAACCCACCAAGAAAAAACTGTTTGGATTGCGTTTCTGGTAACACTTTACTATAAGGTTCATTAGTTAATGCATTTACTAACATAAACTAATCATGAACAACACTTGTACAGCATTTATTAATCATAACTGAACATTTAATAATGCATTATTAACATCCAAGTCCATGCTTGTTAACATAAGTTAATGTACTGTGAGTTAATGTGAACTACCAATGAACAACTGTCTTTTCATTAACTAACATGAACAAATACTGTAGTGAATTAATCGTTCGTTGTTTGTTTGTGTTAGTAAACGCATTAATTAACATTAACTAATGAACCTTATTTTTAAAGTGTGACAGCGTTTCTTAACTCCTGATGCCACTAGTTAACACACTCAATGCATTTCTTTGAACACATCCCATAATTTCTACAATATTAGCCTTTACCATATGGTTGATATGTTGGTTTATGGTAAAAGTAACATAATTAATACATGTACTATGAAAAAACTGAAGATATAAAGCGTAAGAGCAATTTATTTAAAAAATATTAAAAATAAAACATCTTTGAATACTAAATCACCTTTGTTTTTTGGAGTATACCATAAAATATTTCAGAATCTCATTTAACATGCTTTTCTTGTTTCTTTTTACAATAAAACCAAAATCAAGTCTAGTAGTGCAACAGGATTATCTTTGTTTGATTTTTCTTTGCAAACCAACAATGTTCTGTGTGTGTAAACCATTATTTAAAACAGTCTTTCTTTAAAGGGATGGTCTGCTGTGATATCATATTTGAAACTTTAGTTGATGTGTAAGGTAGTTGTGTGAACAAAAACAGCATCTCAGAATGTAAGACGCTCAAAGTTCAATGCAGAGGGAGACATTGGCTTTTACAGAGTTAGCTTAGCAAAGCCTACAGCGAACAAACTTTGGGGACTACAAAAAATACATCCGGGTTAATGATGTCATAAACCCTTCAAGTTACACGCGCAGCGAATGGGGAGTGGCCAAATGTGTTGTAATGTTATAGCAGAGAAAGTTTAAATGGTGTCCAAACGCTGCTGTTTCCACAGAGCTTCTTCTGTTTTTGTATTTGGGCTTTCAAAGGACACAACACAAAGACAGATGTGCTTACAGTTTAATTTAATTATGTTCCAGAGAATTATAAAAGAGATTTAGCTAGCATTTGAGAAAGGTCATTTACAGTTACACTAACTGACAGTATTTACACAGCAGAGGCCAAGCGTGTGCTAGTAGAGGTGTGTTGCTGCTATTATGTTAGCTGACCAATCAGAGCCTCTTCAGGGCAGGGTTTCGGAGGAACTAGGAAATATGACAGTCATTTTCATGATAGCTGAGTAGCTGTATATAATTAAAGATATATGAAAAAAATAACCTGATTTTTTACAAATGAAGCATAAGCACACATTGCTTTGCATCTTATAAACACAACCAAGCCTTAAAAATACACTCTGAACCACCCCTTTAAATTACTTTAACAGTCATTATTTAGAACAGTAAAAACATGGTCAACTATTTGGTAGGGCGGCAGTCAAAGAGTTAAAGTGATTCTTGTTTTAAATATGTCAGATAGGATTTTTTTGTTTATAAGTTGTTACATTGAATTTAATTTTACTGGGTGTCTTCTATTATTATTATCCTGGAAAAACATTAAAACAAAAAAGAACAATTAAGTGTTCTCTTGCACCTTTTTTTATGCTTAATCAACTTTACATCTTTGACTCAATAACATGATGCACTACTCATGCTGTGTTGTACATGAATATATTTTTATTTACAAAATTGTTCAAAAATTGTTGAACATAAATTTTCTTATTTTTTATTTTAATAAAAAATAAAAAAAATTCTTTGATTTTTGAATTTCTTTGATTCACTCCTCTATAAGTTTATTCCAATCAAAGTTAAAGATATTATTCCAGATAGAGCTATTCAAGTCATCTGCCGAAATTGCAAAATCGCAAAATAAATTGCAGCAAAATAAAATATCGCAATGTCAGATTTTTCCAATGTCATGCAGGTCTAGCGTACACAATGTAGCACATTAAAAATATAAACTTGATTATAAAATAGACGGGGCACAAGAAGAAACAGAACACTTTCTGCACACAAATCATTCGTTATTTTCGAACATGGACGTTTTTTTGCTTTGCTCATAGGAGGTTTGTCAATAAATTGTTACAGCGAATGACATTTTGTGTTCTTAGTATTTTTATACTAAGAAAATATTTGTATACAAGCAATGCCAGCGTTACGGATGTGACGTTTGCAGTAAAAACTTTAAAATATAAATTCACATAAAAAGTATATGTTAACATTATATTGAAGCAACTGTTTATATTTTCCAAAACTACTAACCACAGAGTTATTGGATTAGAAAAATATGGATCTGTAAACATTGTTTATATTTTAAATGAGGGAAATAATCATGCATTATGGATGTGACCAAAAAAGTCTGCAAGTTTACAGTCTACAACATACTTTGTAGAAATTCTGTGATTTAAACTGCACAACCCAAAAGAAATAATGATAATCAAAAGGATAAAAGATGTCTGTCTAGAGAACAAACATGATTGATTTTATTTTGTTTGACATTTTTGCATATATGAGGAAAAAGTGTCGTTATGGATGTGACAGATGTGAAATTGCCACTTGTGTGACTTTGGTAAACCAAATATAATAGTTTGAAAACACTGACAGAGACATTTTTAAGTATTTTAAAGTACTGTAAAATATTTAGTTTCTACATTTTTTGTGTAAGGATGTCGCTATTTTGGTGAAAAAAAAAAATTTCATGGCAGGGTTGACATCTGCATGGAATTGCTCATACTAATTTTCAACATACAGTGTGTTTTTGTGTAAAGCAATAGCATTTCAGTTTTTACCTTATGCAAACAATAAAATGTGAAGTGAAGTGATAGAAATACAAAAGGGATAAGGTCTATTATACAGATAGTTACATACATAATTATACAACTTAACAACATAATACTATTTAGCACAAATACTTGCATTTATTCAAAACACAACAGTTGTAATAGTAAATGCATTTCAAAACAAACATTCATCAGCATGACATGATGTGGGTTTCTTTCGCCCACTTCCTGGAAAGAAGACTGTGCACATTATTTATAGACATATGAGACAGTCGGCCCATAGGTGATGTGAAAACTTCTCAGTGTTGACTATTTGGCGTGGAAACTTGCAAGACAATATATGAAAATAGCAGAACACTATATTTATTTTTGCTAAAATACTCAGAAATTGTTGTTGCTAGATCGGATACGGTTGCGGACGGAAGTTAACGAGAATTTATTTATTAAATTTCTGATTGATTGTATTTTATTAACGTCTACCCCAACCGTCACAGAAGCGTAAAAACAGTAGTTGTACCGAGTATTATTTATGTTATTTATTAAATTACCCAATAAATTGTATTTTTTAAACCCCAACCCTAAACCCAACTTTCACAGTACTGTAAAAATATTAATTATTGTTATACAGTGTCATAAAAAAATGCCGCTATTAATGTGCCGGCCGCAAATGCGATCTAGACTTAACCGAGAAATTGGGCTGGGCGATATGACAAAAATGTATTGTCATTATAAAAGTCATCCCATATCCTGATAACGATATTTAGCATTATATAGTACTGTTTTTGTAAACTAAATCAGTTAATAGTTATATGTGCAGAAAACTACTCATTCATATATGATCATATTTCTCAATTTCAGGGCAAATGTTTGAATAAAAATGTCAAATAAATATTAATAAGGTATAAAGGGCTTTTCCAAAAGTAATGATTACAGATCCAAGCTAAAAATGAGTAAAAAAAATACAAAATGTAAACATTGTACTTTAAGATTGCAACTTCCTCACAATGCGGATTCATCAGCGGATCGCTCATATGTCAGCTTATAGACAAACCAGCTGATCGACATGACTTTGAAACGATCCAGTGTCCCTGTATCTGTGATTTGCACTCAGTAAACAGCGGTGAGTTCAGTTAACTGATGACCTTCACGGCCAATCACAGTCATTTCTGATGAGCACTGGTGAAAACAAATTCAAATCAGCAGTGTTTAAGAACAATGCTCAAATGTCAGCGGTGTATGCACGTTTTTAAAATACCAGTATCGATTGGTACCAAATTCCGGTATCGCGACAACTTTTCCCTGTAATTGTGTGTGATGTTGTGCTTGTGTATTATGAAAACGTTTTATCGTAAACAGTGTATTTTGTGGCACCACAAAATAAACGATGGAGCAAAACATAAAAAGACATATTTTTTATTTTGTCCATGTGATGTATGTTGTCATATTGCACAGTTTAACTGAGAAACCTTATGTTTGTTTGTCCACAGGTCACGGTACACGGGGCTGCGTGGTGTGAGCGCCCATGAGAAAACCACGACGGAGAGGAGGCCTGGCCGGGGCCCAGAGTGATGCCCCAGACATGGGTACAGCAGCCAGGGAGGAATCTCAGCCACGCTCACCCTCTCCCTACCGGCTAAAGGTTTCACCCACCAGAGAAACCCTAACGTACGCCCAGGCTCAGAAGATAGTAGAAGTGGACCTGGATGGAAGACTGCATCGGATCAGCATTTTTGACCCCCTTGTGGTGATAACTGAAGATGAGATGACCGCTCAGGATATCGCCGAGTGTAATAGCAACAAAGAAAACAGCGAGCAGACATCAGTGAGCACTGCCGTCAGCTCTCCACGCAGATCAGTAGCCAACAGAGGCAAAAAGAAAGATGTCAAGCAGTTATCTTCATCTCAGAACCACTGCTCCAACTCTCACGGACAGTCTCAGACGCAGTCAAGTGGGAACAGTCACCATGGCACATTACCCAAGCCCACTTTCAGAGAACATGAGTCTTATGAACCAGTAGAGGCGCCTCCGCGGCCCTCGGCGTACTATCGTTATATTGATAAATCCAGTGAAGAGCAGGACACGGATGCGGAGTATGATATGGATGAGGAGGACGTGGCCTGGCTCGAACTAGTGAATGAAAAACGAGATTCAGACGGCCAGCCACAAATATCACCCGACACCTTCGAACTCCTGATTGACCGTCTAGAAAAGGAGTCGTTCTTAGAGTCGCGAAGCCAAGCGCCCTCTCAGAGCGTCATCGACGAAGATGCCTTCTGCTGCGTCTGTTTGGACGACGAATGTCTCAACAGTAACGTCATCTTATTTTGCGATATTTGCAATCTAGCTGTGCACCAGGAGTGTTACGGAGTTCCTTATATCCCAGAGGGGCAGTGGCTTTGCAGGTGTTGCTTGCAGTCGCCATCTCGCCCCGTGGACTGTGTGCTGTGCCCGAATCGGGGTGGTGCGTTTAAACAGACGAGTGATGGGCGATGGGCACATGTTGTTTGCGCTATTTGGATCCCAGAGGTGTGCTTTGCTAATACGGTCTTCCTTGAGCCCATTGAGGGTGTGGACAATATTCCACCCGCTAGATGGAAGCTAACATGCTACTTGTGCAAGCAGAAAGGCTGTGGTGCATCCATCCAATGCCACAAAGCAAACTGCTACACGGCTTTCCACGTCACCTGCGCACAAAGAGCAGGACTTTTTATGAAAATTGATCCAGTTCGAGAGACTACTGTGAATGGGACTACGTTTTCGGTGAAAAAGACTGCGTTTTGCGAGGCACATTCACCGGCTGTGAATGGGTCAGATGATGAAGAGACTGGGGGAAGGGTCTTGGGGTGTAGGGCTAACAGGGGCCGCAGTGCCTACACACAGTCGCCGGAGCTGAAGAAGCAGAAAGGAAGCAATAAAGTGGATTCTAAGCAACCACATAAGAAAGGGAAAAAAGAGGAGATGTCCAAAAAATCCACAACACCGTTGCTCACCGTCCCAGAAATACCCACTCAAAGGTATGTAGATGGAAATGTGAAATAATGGTGCATTTTTTTGTTTTATTTATACATATATGGCCCGTTTCCACTGAGTGGTACAGTACGGTATGGGTCGGTACAGGTCACCTTTATCAGGCTTGCGTTTCCGCTGCAAAAGGGTACTCTTTTTTTGATGGGCGTGGTGTACGACAGAAAGTTCAGTCGACGTAATTTTCGCTCGAGGAAATGTGTACAGTAAAGCTTTATGGGTCGTTCACAAATCATACGAGAAGCACTTCTCTCAAAACAGATGCTTTATTATACACATAAACACTGGTGTATAAATGTTCATTACTGACTGAACATGATCTGATTATAACTGATCAATGATGCGAAATAGCCTACTGTCTGCGATTTATATAAAATAAATAAATAAACGCAGCATATATAAACACATACAGCTCCTTACAGTCTCTGATGTTACCAATTACAGAAAAACTACACACAGCAGACATTTATTCCTTATTTAGGTTCAAAAACAATACGAAATATAGCCCCCAGTCAGTGCAAACCTCTCAGCTGTATCTTTTATCTTCACCAGCACATGTAGCCTCTCCATCATTATTCTCTCGTTAGTAATTCCGTCATTCCAAGTTTATAATAAGGTTAAGGAGTTTGTTATTTCAAATATTGACGCGAGCGCAAGCGACAAATCGAAACCACTCACGCTTAGATGGGCTCGTAACCCGTAAGAATCTGCTCTTCTTCTTGGCTTTGTGGCTGTTCAAGACGACGACAAGGTTTGTTTGAGCTCGGGTTGACCATGGCTTGTTATTATATGTTTCTATTATTTTGGTGTATGTCTCTCGGCTGTGTATTAAACATGGCGGGTCCTTTGTTTTCATTCTGGCTTGTTGCAGGAGCAAAAGACGTATCTCTGTAAACCAATAGCGTTCAGCTGCGCATCTAGCTCCGCCTTTTGGTCACTCTTTGGTACCCTTGGGACCCTTTGCAAAGGGTGACCAAAAAGTGGTACAGTATGGTTCTGTTCGGTACGCTTTTAGACAGTGGAAACTGCCTTAAATGCGTACCGAACCGTACCGTACCACTCAGTGGAAACGGGCCAATACATAAAACATTAAGAAAACCGAATCTCCAAGAACACCTGAAAACACCCACAAAAACACACTTTAATGTGTAGCAGTGAACACTACAGCTAAAACGTTTTAAAATAATAATAAAGATGCGGTTAGTATATGATCTAGCATAGATGTTGTTGATTTGGAGGAGTTTACCAGTGTAGACAGCTCTCCTCTCCTGCTGAGGAAGTCTGAAATTATCCAGTAATGATCAACAGTGCAATCCTACATACAGCGACATATAGTTTTACAATGTTGAACACACTGTACATATCCAAAACAAAACTGGAGGTGTACGCTGAGGGAGGAATAATGCATCTGAAAGACATATTAGGATTGCACAATAGTTATAGTTTCAGTATTAGTGTGTGCATGTGCAATAGTCACATCACAGGATGTGTAATATTTAGTCTGGCTTATAGTTGAGCAGGAGCCACAGTTGAAATTGCATGAGACTTTTGAAGTCACTGCAGAGTTTAACTATATTGGAGTGTTTATAATATGCTTGTGTTTTAAAGGCCTGTGACTAGGCATGGGACGATAACTGTTTTCAAGGTATACCGCGGTTTGGAAAAGTCAAGGTTTCAAAAGCGCCAACATTTTCTGTAATACCATTCCTACGTTATCTGTAAGATTTTTATTTACGTTTTTTTGTTGTTGTTGTTTTGGACAACAGTATGTCCAGCAGAAAATCTTCAAAGATGCCGTTTTAAATAGTAAAGATATCTGTGTTTTTGAAACTAATAAATACAGCAGTCAAGTCAAGTCTATTTGAATTATTTAGTCTGACATGTTTACTGCTCCAAAATATTTCAAATGTTTCACAGAGTAATATATATTGTGTTCAATGGGGAATGTTTTTTTAGTCAGACATTTAAAAAGAATATATTTTAGAGCAGTAAACATAATATCGTCAAACCGTGAAACCGCAACATTTTTAGCCAAGGTTATTATACTGTCAGAATCTTATACCGGCCCATGCCTACCTGTGACTGTGTGAGCATTTTGAGATAATTTAAAACATTCAGGCACAAGAAATCGTACCATTTATAAAAGACTGGGCGATTATTCGAAAAGTAATCGAAATCATCATTCAGAACCTATAATCGATCGAATTTTTCAAGATCAATTTTTTCAATTATTTTCACTACCGTGTGTGTCGTGTCTTGTGACCCCGATCTGTAAAAGCGAATTTATTATTATTTTATTATGATTTATACTTGTTATATTATTCTGATATTATACTGCTGCCAAGCGTATGGTCCGGAGCAGCCTCCGCGCGCCTCTCAAAAAATTGTAACTACACATCACAACGACACGTAGTGAAAGCTTTGTAATCGGTCGCTTGGTATCGATGACAATGGTGGGTGGCGTGGAGAGCCGTGTTTCAGGCAATGTGTGTTTTAATTTCAGTTGTTCAATAAATGATCATAGATAGTAGATTGTGTGTGTTTACTTCAATTATTTTAAAATCAAGTAATGATTAATTCAAAAAATCTCTCACTTGTAATATGTGAGCATATTTACTGTACAACACATATCCGTGAACTGTGAGGGCAAAAACATAAAATAAATAAATAAAATAATCATTCATTCATTGTAATGGAGTTAAAAAGTTCAAATAATCAAGATTTTGATTTTAGGCCAAATCACCCATCCCTATTTTGTAACTTTAATAAACATTCATTTTATTTTATTTTTTATTTGTTTAATGAACGCTGTGTAGTGTTTAACATTTTATTATTCAAATGTTCTACCTAAATACTGTTTGACTGCTCAGAAATCCACAAACCGCTGTTTATTTCACTTTTATATTTATTCTGTTTTATTTATTTATCCTTGTCATTTGCTTATTATATTTTATGTATGATTCATTCCCTTACAAATTCATTTCGGTCAATCCTAATGACCGAATTCTTTCCAAATGGAGCTGTTCAAATCATCTAATGAAATTATATATTTTATTTTTGTATGATTATTTTGTTGTTGTTTGTTTACAGGTTGAACAAAATTTCTAAGGATGTAATCATACAGAAGAAGAATCAGTTCATGCAGAGACTTCACAATTACTGGTTGCTTAAGCGTCAGTCCCGTAACGGAGTGCCTCTCATTCGACGTTTACATTCACATCTGCAGGGCCAAAGGAGTGCAGAACAGGTCAGTTTTTATGCATTTTTAAATGCTTGTGTGGCAACACAGTTTCCTGTTTAAATGTTATATGAAATAACAATTATTAGTATTTTATTGGTAAAACTTTACAATAAGGTTTTTTAAGTTAATTTTAATGTATTTATGAACAAACAATGAACAATACATTTATTACAGTATTTAGTTGGTTAATGTAAATAGCCATTCATTATTAGTACAAGTTCTCTCACAGTGCATTAACTATTGTTAACAAGTTGGAAACGGTTAGGATTTTAATTATGCATTTGTAAATGTTGAACTAAGATTAATAAATGCTGCTCAAGTATTGCTCATGTTAGCAAATACATTAACTAATAAATCCTTATTGTAAAATATGACTCTCTTATTATTATTATTATTACCATTGTTATATTATTTTTATTCTAGTGCGTCCCACACATAAACTTTACTTGGGTAGGCCACTCAGGAATATTAACGGCTGCCCAAATATATTTGCCGGTGACACATGAATGATACTATTATTATCATCTTTTTTTTTTTTTTGTATCCGCCCAAAAAAGCCAAACATTCGTGATTGATTAACTAGTGAAAAATCTCTCACTCTGCACATTTCCTACTGCTGGTTCTGTGTGCATGAGTACTGTCAGCACTCACACAGACAATCTCGCGCACTCTGCAGACCCACAGAGACCCTCCTAAAATGTCCAGGATTCGATGTTTGCTTTTGCTTTCGAAAGTTGTCGTTATATGTTTGTGTATTACCTTTTCTAAGCTGAATGCGCACGCACTAAACGCACGCACGCGAGAGAAAAATTAAATGATTATTTAATGTGAGACTCGGATAAACTTTACTATGTACTCACAGAGAATAAAATGACATCGATACTGGCTGCAAAATATGTATACACCATTAAAAAACGATTAATCAACTAATTTGCCTTATTTAAATCTAAACTTGTTATTCTTTAGCAATGATGTCTATTTTTATTCCTTTTTTCTGTAATTTAGTCCTCATTTGCTGTTTATTTTATTATTTTAATGATGTTAATATATTACATACTTTATACATATTTAAAATGCTTTGGCAATTCTGTAAAAAAAAATTATGCCAATAAAGCAACTTAAAGAGAGAGAGAGAGAGCAGCCTTTACCTGTCAGTGCACATAGCATAAAAATAAGAGAAATTGTGGAGTCTTTTATTTCAACAGCCAACATTGAAAAGAAAGGTGTATAACAGTGTGATAATAAATAAAAAAATAGTCACATTTCACAAAAAAAAAAAGGTGTGTTCAATCCGGCTACCACAGCAAGTATATTTCAAACCTATGGGAAGCACTGCAGAAAATGTATTAATGCCTAAAGGTCTTCTGGAATGATTTTAGAATTTTATTTATGCATTAAATTGAAGACATATTACCATTACTACTATTGCTGTTTATGTTTTTTCACCATATAAACAGAAGTGGTCGTATTCATGGCAAAATTAACAGTATTTAAATTTTCAAAATTATAATAAATAAAGATTTTTTACAGTCCAACTTCAAAATTCGTTCATTTTCTTTTCGGCTTAGTCCCTTCATTAATATAGGGTTGTCATAGCGGAATGAACCGCCAACTTATCTAGCACGTTTTACACAGCGGATGCCCTTCCAGCTGCCACTCATTGCTGGAAAACATCCATACACACTCATAAACTACGGACAATTTAGCTAATTCAATTCACCTATACCACATGTCTTTGGACTTGTGGGGGAAACGGGAGCACCGGAGGAAACTCACGCGAACACGGGGAGAACATGCAAACTCCACACAGAAATGCCATCTGACCCAGCTGAGGCTCGAACCAGCAACCTTCTTGCTGTGAGGTGATCATGCTACCCACTGCACCACTGTGATGCCTCTTCAAAATTTTATGACTGTCAATTTTTGGGGTATATTATATCAGTTATATTTTGCTCAACATCTAAGGGGCTCTTAAAACCTCCATTGCTGACAGCAGCTTGTTCTCTAGTGCATCTCATTTGAATTTTTGGGAGGATGATTGTTGTGTTGCAGTGATAAAGGAAACTTATTAGTGACTCAAACTCAGAACACAACACATGTAGTGATGAGTTTGTGTGTTGAATCATTTTCTGCAAGCTGCTTGTAGATTTTGAAAACGCATCATTATGGGCTCCTCGCATGTAAAAGAATGCAGTTCTACACTTCACTCTGATCAGCTGCACAGATGTGTTCGCTCATTGTTGGGTCTTATAATTTGTGCGCAGGCGGAGCCAGATGAAAAGCTGAATGCTGTGAGAGAAGAGCTGAAGTACTGGCAGAAGCTTCGTCATGATCTGGAAAGAGCTCGACTGCTTATTGAGCTCATCCGCAAGAGAGAGAAACTAAAGAGAGAGCAGGTAACACTGAAATGTACAATAACGATCTGTTCTTGCAAAACAAAAATGACAAAGTGAGTGCTGACAACCGCATATGTGGATATGGTTATCTTGTACCGCAAGTTGAAACTTGTGGTTTTTAAGACACGTTTGTCACTTTAAGCATTGTGTAGCTCATATTCTGTGGCAGACAGAATCTGTGTGTTTTTGTTTAATTTATTATTGCTATTTCTGTGCAAAATTTAGTACAAATCAGTTGGTTTCTGTGGGATGATTTGGAGATTACAACAATTGAAAACTTAAATAGAATAATAACGTTAGATTAACTAGTGTAGGTGCCTCTCATGGTTGTGTATGTGCTCCTTTATCTTGTTCACTATACACAAATTGTTTTTTGTTTTTAATTTACAAGAGAATACTTGCATTATAATGGCCCGTTACCACTGAGTGGTACAGTACGGTTTGGTACGATTTTAAGGCCATTTCCACTGTCTAAAAGCGCACCGAACCGCACTGTACCACTTTTTGGTCACCCTTTGCAAAGGGTACCAAAAGGCGACCAAAGGGTGACCAAAAGGCGGAGCTAGACGCTCAGCTGAATGCTATTGGTTTACAGAGATACGTCATTTGCTTGCACAACAAGCCAGAATGAAAACAAAGGACCCGCCATGTTTAATACGCAGCCGAAAGACAATACGCTGAAATAATATAAACATAATAACGAGCCATGGTCGACCCGAGCTCAAACCTTGTCGTCATCTTGAACAGCCACAAAGTCAAGAAGGAGAGCAGATTCTCCCCTGTGCCCCGTAGTTTTTACGAACCCATCTAAAGCGTGAGTGGTTTCGCTTTCTCACTTGCGCCCGCGTGCGCGTCAATATTTGAAATAACAAACTTCTTGAGCTGATGATAATAACGTGCGCTTGATTATAGACGTGCTTTTAAAACTCGATCCTGTGCACTTGATTATTGACGTGCTTTTGACACCCAATCCTTTCAGAAGCAGACAAACGCGAGACTGACGCGTGCAAAAACAAAGGAGAAGCCAGAAAAAACAAAGAAGCAAATTATTGTTTCAACATGAAGAAACTGCTGGACTATTATGAACTCGGAATGACGAAATGGCTTCTAACAAGAGGCTACATGTACTGGTGAAGGTTAAAGATACAGATGAGAGGTTTGCACTGACTGTGGGCTCTATTTCGTATTGTTTTTAAACCTAAATAAGGACTAAATGTATGCTGTGAGTAGTTTTTCTGTAATTGGTATCATATTGGAGACTGTAAGGGGCTTTATGTGTTCATATATGCTAGGTTTATTGATTTCTTTTATATAATCGTGGACAGTAGGCTATTTCGCATCATTGATCAGTTATATTCAGATCATGTTCAAAGAAAGGTTAGTAATGAACATTTATACACCAGTGTTTATGTGTATAATAAAGCCTCTGTTTTGTGAGAAGTGCTTCTCGTATAATTTGTGAACGACCCATAAGTGACGTTGACTGAAACTTTCTGTTGTACACCACGCCCACCAAAAGAGTACCCTGTTGCATGAAACGCAAGCCTGATAAAGGTGTACCGTACCTTACTGTACCACTTAGTGGAAACGGGCCATAAAATACTGATGACATGAAAAATGAGGATACAAAATACAAAAATAGCTCTCTGAGATTTTTTACTTTGTTTAGTAATGTAATGTAAATACACTTATGGCCCGTTTCCACTGTGTGCTACAGTACTGTTCGGTACGCTTTTATGTCCATTTCCACTGTCAAAAGTTACCAAACAGCAAACCGTACCGCCTACATTTTGTATATCCTTTCCAAAGGGTGTCCTTTTTGGGTATCCTGTTTGGGTATCCTTTCCTAGCTCTACAAAAGGCAGAGCTAGATGTGCAGCTGAGCGCTATTGGTTTACAGATAAACATCACTAGAGTCTGCACAAGCCATTTTTAAATACACAGCCAAGACATCGTAATAATATATACACATAATAGCAAGCCATCGTCGACCTGAGCTCAAACAAACCTTTTCGTCATCTTGATGAACAGCCACAAAGCCAAGTAGAGCAGAATATACCGTATGTCCTGTAGTTGTTGATAAGGCCGTCTAAAAGCACGAGCAGTTTCACTTTCTCCAGAGAGCTCTATCGGCAGTCGCTCGCCACACGTCTATATTTGAAATAATGAAATTCTTGAGCTGATGATAATAACGTGCACGTGTTTCTGACATCCTTTCAGAAACGGAGAGAATTGGGACGCCCCTACCCCTTTACGTGAACGTGCAAAACGAGGGATTGGGATTGGGATTGGGCCTATGTCTCCTTAAAGTTCCAACAAAGACTATATATTTTTAAGGAGACTCAGGCTGATTGAAGTAAATAAAAATCTCATGTTGCTGTTTTTATCAAGCAGTTTTAGGAAGTTTTATCTATTTTTTTATAATGCAGACTTGGTATGGCAGTCTTTCAGTTCAATCAAAAGCACAACTTGCATGTCTTGTCAAAGTTGCCATGAAAGTGATTGGTATTAGAGAGTATACGTCACAAAATAATAGCAAATGATCAAAAAAAAAAACATTATTTGGATGTATGAAGTGCTGCCATCGAGGAAGCAATACAGAGTTCCTTAATGTAAAAGTAACCTTTACAAGAAGTAATTTATATTATTGTCTATTGGAATTTTAAACAGTAAACTACTATGATGGGCCATTTGAATGTAACTGTTGTTGGTAAATTTTACATGATGTCTTCTTCTTTTTTTTTTTTTTTTCTTTTTTTTTTTTTTTTTTTGTTATGTGTCCAAGACAAATTTCCTGAAAGGGACATTAAAGTATAACTCAACTCTACAACTTTTATTTAAGGTTTAAAATGCCTTAATTCAAAGAAATTCAGTCTATTAGAATCCCTTGTTTGGAAAATAAAGCTTCAGTGGGACTTTTATAATACTTTCAAGAGTTCGCCCTTAGATATGCTTAACGTTTATAGCAGGTTTGGCATGCTGTCCCGAGAGAAAACCCTGAGCTCGGAGATATTTGAGCCCAAGGCTCCCGCCCAGTCAATAAGCATATAAGGGGATCCGAGATCAGATAGGTCTTGAAGGCTCCCCCTTTGAAAAGAGAGGAAAAAAGGAGGAGATGGGGTGGAAGGGGGGATTCTTCCAAAATGAAAATAGAGTAGTAGGGAAAAAACTGATCCATTTATAGTAAGCTTGGATCGCTCTGATTGGACTATTGCTGATTACAGATGATCAGCCAGGCCTGCTTAATCATATCACGTGCTCCTCTCAAAATTAGTTTATGAAACTTCACGTAATGCATATAATCAACTAAAAGAATAAATATTACCATTTTAGATACTGTATTATGCTCAAATCAGTGAAACATTTACATATTGCATAACACATAAAATTTCAAATATGAATAAGTATACATTCATTTACACACATTTACATAAATAGAATGATCTCAAGTTTCACAATTAAAAATGAGTGGTGCAGTTATACTTTATACTATTATTGAACTATTATGAAGCACTCAAATTTTTCACTAAACTAAAAAAGACACCTGGTAGGCTTGGCACAAGTAACACAAGCACTTTTTTCAGTGAATATGACTAAAACGAGGTGATTAAGCATTAAAATCTATAGGTTGTTTCATCCAAATCACCATTTTGATGTAAAAGGGAATTAAAATAAAATTGACTTTAATTAAAATTCATGAGGATCAAGTTTGTACAGAAACAGGCCAACTGTTGTTGCCGTTATACTGCAGGGCGCAACTGCTGTGAGTCTCTGTATGGCTATGACTTGATTGGGCAAATATAGTGTGTAAAATGGGACTTACTCATTTCTGGAGCTTTGACTTGGCTGCCTTTTCAGCCCTGCAAAACCACACATCTTATACAGTGGTTGAAAGTGAGGAGGTATTGCTAAAGTACTTCCCTTCCAACAGACTGGTGGTTGAGCATAATCTATGAGCGTTAATGCAACTGAATATGCATTAAGGCCAAGATTTTCTACAGATCAAATTGTATAATATTTTAGGGAAAAGGGTTGTTCTTATTCAAAGTAACTTTTTATTGGATAGAAATTATGAATGTATTCATGCCTGTGATAAAACAATGAATCATAGATTTAATAAGAAGTTTGTAATAAGAAGTTCTGTCAGATTTTAGAGCTACATTAGCATAAAGATGATCTCCAAGCTCACAGGCATGGACTACAATTTGCATAACTTTTAATTTCATGTAATTTTTGTTTTCCAGAGTTTAATTTAATATAACCATGTGTTTTTGCTTTTGTAGGTGAAGATTCACCAGGCAGTGACTGAGCATCAGTTAACTCCGGTTCTGGTACTGCTGAGCTCTACTTTAGAGCAGCTTCAGGAGAAAGACACAGCAAAAATTTTTGCACAGCCTGTCAACTTGAAAGAGGTCTGTCTACATATCATACTTTGATAATTTTACTCAAATACTTTGAGTTATTGAACACAGAGTTTTGATAAAATGAGAACTATCATTACAGTTTGAAATACCTGTTTTAATGGATTAGATATAATGCATTATTAATATGGCACAACAGAATTTTCAATCAGGTCCTCAGTGTCACACAGTCTTTTAAAGGGGTTTCCCCATGCTTCTTGAAAGTACTTGAATTTCAGACATATGGTTTTAAGGCCTGGAAAGTACTTAAAACAAACATAGGTCTTTGAAATCAGAATCAGAAAGAG
This sequence comes from Danio albolineatus, assembly GCA_903798035.1. Taxonomy (NCBI): domain Eukaryota; kingdom Metazoa; phylum Chordata; class Actinopteri; order Cypriniformes; family Danionidae; genus Danio; species Danio albolineatus. The sequence goes on along the minus strand of CAIGQQ010035257.1, from coordinate 6,925,715 downwards.
CTTTATTGGCAGGTATGTTCACACATACGAGGAATTTGTTTTTACAACAGAGCTTCTACAGTGCAACAGAATTACAGGAAGAGACAGGACAAAAAACAGATATATATATATATATATATATATAT
>CAIGQQ010035257.1:6871647-6925190 GCA_903798035.1 Danio albolineatus | reverse complement strand
ATATATATAAAAAATAAAAGTAAGTGTTAAATGCAAATATACAAATTGACAAGTGTATGTACAGGAATATTACTATATACAACATTATATGTGCAGCTGTTATGTGCAAATTGGCATGTAAAGTGGTTGAATTAAATTTGACATGAAATTTTTCTTTGGTATTATTTCAAAAATTGTTATGCTGCTGTCAAAAACAGAAGGCAAGGCAAGTTTATTTATATAGCACATTTCATACACAGTGTCAATTCAAAGTGCTTTACATAAACAAATAAAATTGAAGTATGAGAAAATAAAAACAAATAATAAAAAACATAAAAACTGATTAAAATGAGTTAAAACAAGTTATAAAAGAATGAAAAAGAAAAGAAAGACACAATAGTGCAATCTGTGGGACGTAGCACAGTGCTCATTCAGTAAAGGCACAGCTAAACAGATGTGTTTTCAGTCTTGATTTGAATTTGCCTAATGTAGGAGCACGTCTGATCATCAGAATGAAAAATAAAAACTAGAAATCTTTCATTTTAAAAGCAATAATGTGCAAATTCAACAACAACAACAACATGACTGTTTAAAAAAAAAAAAGTCTAAATTCTTAGAAAATGAGACATTCACACATTATTACTCTGATATTTTTATGTAAATATTAGGGCTGTGCAATATGGACAAAATAATCATATTGCGATTTTTGGAACAAATATTGCGATTGCGATTTTTATTTGTGATTTTTGGCAACTGTTTTTACTTTTTCAAACAAGCTACACACACATTCTACATGTATTCAGTGCACAAGAAGTGCAGAACAAAACATTTCACAATGTTTAATAAATAAAATTATTAAAAAAGTTAAAATGTAGTAAATTTGTCTTTAAAAACAGACAGCAGAAAATAAATTAAGATTAATTAACCTCAACTCTAGCTGATAAAACATAGTAAATTAATAGATAATATTGCAGCCTTTGCGATTTAGAAATTGCATGTGCTTAAATCGCCATTTTCTTTTTTTTCTTTTTTTTTGCGATTAATTGCACAGCCCTAAGTGTAAGTGAAATGTTAAGTACAGTACATGCCACAGCCATATGACCCTGCAGCCCTAGACCGGTTGCTCACTGAAGCTAAGCAGGGCTGAGCCTGGTCAGTACCTGGATGGGAGACCACATGGGAAAACTAGGTTGCTGTTGGAAGTGGTGTTAGTGAGGTCAGCAGGGGGCACTCAAACTGCAGTGTGTGTGAGTCCTAATGCCCCAGTAAAGTGAGGGTGACATCTTTCGGAAGAGACGTTAAACCGACGTCCTGACTCTCTGTGGTCATTAAAAATCCCATGGCAATTCTCGTAAAGAGTAGGGGTGTAACCCCAGTGTCCTGGCTAAATTTCCACCATCGGCCTTTACCCATCATGGCAATCCAATCATCCCCATTCACTGAATTCATTCGCTCCGCTCCATCTATAGTATGTGTGGTGAGCACACTGGCGCCATTGTCCTGTGGCTGCCGTCGCATCATCCAAGTGGATGCTGCACACTGGTGGTGGTATGGAGAGACCCCTCTCATGATTGTAAAGCACATGGGGTGTTTGGCTATACATGATAAATGTGCTATATAAATACACATTACTTAACTCACAGTTAGGACTTTCATGACGCTACGTATGCTGGGGTTGTGAATTACAAAGGTGCTTGATTTGAAATGAATGGTGCATTATGAGTCCATTAATTATTAATGATGCATTAAAATGTCCTTGAATCGACGGTTTATGAAAGAGCAGGAACCCTGTTTTAAGAAATAAATGCTAATTTTATTTATAATTGTATTAATTAAATATAGAAGTTGAAGGCTTTAGATTTTTGTGCAAACACTGATGCTTTGAGTAGAAACTTGGATGTATTTTATACTAAAGGTGTTTACTGTGCCTTTACTGTCTTTGCCTTAATGGCCATGTACAAACTGCTAAATACAGTTGTCAGTTCACCTTGTAGTGCTTAATCCTGTTGTTTTGTAAACAGTAATTTGGGGGAAAAAACATAATTTATGGGAGTGACGACTGCATTCAACAGCTGAATTAGATCATTAAGATGACTACTGTGAGTTTTAAGTTGTGTACTGAACTGAACCGAACAACTACTTGTTAGTGGCGTATTGTAAAGCACATCAGAGCCGTGTTCCTCTCTTTTGTATGTGCACAATAATGACTAACTGCATAGAGGAAGATGGTAAGAGCTGTGAGCCTTGATTCATGTTGCCAGATCTTGCTAGAAATGAAAAAAACAGAAGACGAGAGCAAGTATCTAAACAGCTGAAATACAAATACATGGACATGGCTACATTTTAAGAGCACACTTTGTAATATAGTCCTCCACATGTACACATAACACGAAACCACACAAACATCGCAACATAATAAGGGTATAGTGCTAGAATTTAAATTTTTTTAAATGAGTCCGAAAATTGGATTCCAGGCATGCCAAATGCTTGAAATTTACCATAGTTAATATGTCACTGCTTTTGTTACAAATGTTGTATTTTGCTTCAATTTAAAGTGATAGTTCAACCAAAAATTCTAAATCAGCATTTGCTCATCCTCTACATCACATCTTTTTTTTCTCTGTTAATTCCATTCAATACGTCATGCTTTAAACTGAAATTGTGCACTTGGCTTCTCAGGTCCCAGATTACCTGGACTTTATCACGCACCCCATGGACTTCTCCACAATGCAATCCAAATTGGAGGCTCACAAGTATCGCTCTGTCACTGACCTGGAGGCTGATTTCAACCTCATGATCTCCAACTGCCTGCTTTACAATGCTAAAGACACTGTGTTTTACCAAGCTGCAATACGTCTGAGGGACCTAGGGGGCGCTATCCTGAGGCACGCTCAGAGACAAGCCCAAAACACAGGCTTCGACCTGGACACGGGCATGCACCTGGCAGAATCGCCACACAAGAATGACTACTACCGCTGCACTTTTGAAGATGGTGAGTGGTTTTACCAGGAGTCATATAAACAAATGCAAAATATGAAATGTTGGGTGTGCAAATTACTCATATTTGGATGGAATTTTTTCATGTTGGACCACAAGCAACATCTTAGTTGCCATTTTCATCTAGTTCTGAGCCTTAAAAATTGTGAGTTTGAGGTGTTAATTATTATTCAACATTTTTTAAATCTGCTTTAAGTAAGAGATAAAGTACATCCAGGTGGTTGTTATTGCAGAATAAAGTCAGGCAAAACTGAAGGGCTTTATTCTGCGAAAACAACCACCTGAATGAACTTTATCCTGCTTATTACGTGCCTACTTTTAACAAAACAAAAATCAAGACCCAAAAATGTTCTGATCCATAATAGTTCTTTATTAAATACTTGATTAAAGTCGAAGCTGACAGAAACTAAAACAGCTGATAGAGTAAACACTAACCTAGGTATTATTCAGTGGAAGATGGCACCAAATAGTCAAAAACAAGACAGGCAAGCATATAAATATGGGTGTGAATGTATTCTCTGGTCAATGTTGGGCCTGTGTTATTAGTTTCAGAAGTTGTTATCTGGGAAAAAACTATATTGGAATGTCATGACAGACCAGTCAGAATTAAGTATTCCAGACACCCATGTTATTATTGTTATCTGTTTTCTTATGGTCATTAACAAACAGGACACTTGCCACTGTTTGTGGTTTTTGCAACCAATAAGCCACTTAATTGTAAATACTTTTATATGAATATATTTTTATTTCTTATTTGTACATTTTTTTAAAAAGTCAACAATGCACATAATCAGGGCTTGACATTAACTGTTTTGATCACCAGCTATTGTGGCTAGTAGTTTTTCAACATTACTAGCCACTCGCCATTTTCACTAGCCACAAATTTGTTGTTGGGAAAATATATTTTATATGCATAAATTATATGATAAATTTGCATGCTAAAATTACTCGATTTAGATTTTGTGTTATGTCCACATGCCACCTCATTCATTTCACCTTTTTTTGTGTGTTGTGTATGACCTTGCAATGAGCATGAGCAAATGAGTTGTGGTTACATAGTGGCGTATTGCAATTAGTTTTTATTTTAGACTTTTAGGGCTCAACATTAAGGATTTACCAATTTTTCCTCTGTCCACACCAAAAATAAATGAACCAATAACTAATTATTTCTTAGCTACAAATTGTAACAAATTAAAAACAATTAAAAACATGCTAAATATAGCTGTATACATGCACTTTATATTCATCAAAACCTTAAAAACCCCTAAAGTGAAAGCAGCAAACTTTGCTGCTTACAAAAAAATCACTTGATCAAAAGAATCTAAAGCTCTTGAAAGCAGCAGTACTGTGGGTATATTTCAAAGAGACCCGATCGCACAAGTTGCATCTGCATGCACGGTTGCTTCGCACAAGGAAAAGGGAGCGCACAAGCCTTATAAACACTTGCGAGCTTCACATCAGCCCTTCGTGCGATTACTAGACTAAAGCCCCTGTAAGTGAATGATGAAAGCCTGTGTCTCACAGTGTGCGAGATCATCCTCTCATTTGGTATTCACCTGCTTTCTTTTGGTTGCTCAAACAGTTATTTTGTCAGTCAAACTGCTTCTCAATGAACTACAATCTAAAAATAATTAATTTAAATCTAAAATGATTCATTTAAAAAACAAAGAGGCTTGTGGGAGCGACTCTCTAACCTGCTACAGCTTAAAATCTACCTGCATTTGGCAGGTGTTAATGTCAAACCCTGCATATAATGCACATAAACCATCAAGGTGTGTGTGTGTGTGTCTATATATATATATATATATATATATATATATATATATCAATGCAAGCCAAATAGCAAGAAATTTATATTTTGTTCTGTTCCTAATGGCTTGGTTCTGTTGTTTATAGTTGACACGCTGCTAGACCCTGATAATCGATTGCACATGACGACGGAAAACCAGTTGAGGGAGCTGCTAGAAAAATTAGACGTGGTGACGTCCATGCGCTCGAGTGGTGCACGAACACGACGGGTCCGCCTGCTGCGACGAGAAATCAACAAAGTCCGCTTTAAGCAGAACCTAAAAAACTCACACATGCTCAATGGAGACCTCAAAGAAGATGATGACGAGGATGATGAAGACAAGGAAATGGATGCTGATCACAACCTGTCATCACCGTCATCGTCAGATAAAGGTGAGACATGTTTTTCATATACTAGATTTCATATACTGGAACCAAATGGTTATTTATATGGTTCCCTGAATGCTGTTTAAAGGGATATATGATTCCTTTCCCATCTATTTGCATTCCCAAACCTAACCAACATTGTGTTTTGTATGCTCAGTTGTTTTTAAAGTGGCACATCCAAAATAAAGTTTTTGTTTTTGCTGTTCACCCAAATAGTGGGCATTTATGCTGCGTCCCACTTTGCGTTCTTATACTATGTTAATACTACATAAATGTTACAAAAATGTATTTTTTTTGAGCGTGTGAGATTTAGGATTACTACCTTTTCATGAATGGACCGTTATGTTGCTTAGTTGTGTGCCCTATCAATCATCATGTCACATCATCCACGTTTTCCTACCATATTGGAGGTGCAGCAGAAGGTTAATCTGCCCATCCAGAGTCTTTCATGCATAGAGATCTTTTCAGGTGCTTGGATAATTATGCATTCAGAAGTTATTGACCAAACACATCTTTGTAAAAGTTTACATTGTTGTTATAATATAGTATAATATAAATATTATGTGGAACATATGAAATAAATCTATTCCAGAAGGTCAGATATTAAGAATCATTAAAAATCCTCTTCATTTAACTGTTGGTCTTCCACATCTGCCATGTTTGTAGTTCCACACTTTTTACCTGTATTTGTAGTTCTAAATGAGTCAGTGTTCAACATGAAATGCATTGTGGGCGATATTAACCGTTATAGACCTTTTTCCGCCCCGCTCACTTTTAATACTTCGCTCTTCTGCATTTTATCATTTCGGAAAGTCATTACATAGTATATATAGTTAGCTGTCATTTTAGAAAAATGGCATATAATGCTAGTTCAGTAAATGTTTTGAGCTGTGAGTACGGTGAAACCTCCCTGCAATAATTAGATGGTCTCATATTGCCCCATCCATCGTTACCGTTAATGTGGGTAGACGATATGAGCCAGAAGTAACTTACAGGGATATTTTTAATCACTTTGTCCTGTTACATGGAGTAGATGGAGCGTTTATTAAGACTTATAAAAGTACAGAGGCCTACCAATTTTTACACAGTGGGAAAGTTGGTCTTGTTCTATTACACAGTGAGGGTGATTTCGTCTTTTTTAAAGCAAATGTGCAACCCAGCCAGTCGAGCAGTCCAGGCCACTCAGCGTGGAGGCTACTTAGTAAGCAGGAATCAGTGGAGACTACAGGATGTTCATGCATCGCTGGTTTCGGAAGGTCCTGTAGCCACGCAGCCTTATATTTGAAGTAAATATAAGGCAAGTAAATATATAAATAAATAGTAATATCTTGTAAGGTCTGTGTTAACATAAGTAAGCCATAAATGTAAAAAGTATGCTAACATATTTGTGTAATAATACACAGCTGCTGACTCTGTTGCCATCAGCAGACTAAGTATCAGGTCAAATCTCTTCATTTGTGAGGTATTGACCATATTCTTTAATGCTGAAGTCGCCCGTTTTTGCGATTGTTTTAGAACTTCCGATTCAGTCGTCTATCGGTGAAATGAGTAGGATCAATAAACGGCAGAAAATGGTCAAACTACTCGCTCTACAAACAAGTGTTTGCATGATTACACAGACAAAATAGAATAATATAATAAGACAACATCAGTAAGCAACATCAAGCAGCAAAACGAGCTGTTTTTAATTTCTAAAAAAGAATGTAAGTGAATGAGACCGGAAGTCTCGAGACAAAAAGACTCAGATGGCTGTGCCCGCTCATACGCGGAGAATAAGGTCAATAGCACGCATGGATCTGTATGTAGAATTTTAACCAGAAATATTAGGTCATTCGGGTAAATTTGCAGTTTTCTTACCAGCATACAGTGATTCGTGACACATACATGATTTGTGACACATTAATCCTATTTTTGAATTTCTTTTAGGACAGATAGTATGTGAATTGGGATACAGCATCATAGTGCGATATAGATTTGAGTGAAAATATACCATTTTTGTCCGTCAAAAACAACAGACTTCACTCTGGTGTCATTTGTCGTGCATTTTCTTTTTTCCTTTTTTTTTTACAAATTTAGCCACAACCTAGAAGAAAAACAAGTTGCTGCTTAGACACGTCATGACCGAAACAGTCATTCTTGAACTGTGATTGAAACCAGTAGCTCCAATCTAACGACTCTTTGACTCGCTGTAAGGTGTGATTTGACTCTTGAACCACACACTGCTGCTTTTTGTCAAGTCGAAATCTAAAGGAAATTGTAATTCTGTTCAACAATTGTTTTTATTCAATTGTGTTATTTATTCATTTTTTATTATTTTGTATAAGCTAAAGGTCTCATGTTTTATGTGGAGCTGCAAATTTGACAGTATGTATGTATTAGGCATGGGCAGGTATAAGATTCTGACGGTATGATAACCTTGGATAAAAATATCACGATTTCACGGTTTGACGATATCATTTAATATATTTTGGAGCAGTAAACATGTCAGGCTAATTAATGCAATTAATCATTAACGTTATTGTCTTCATTTGTTTCAAAAACACAGATTTCTTTACAATTTAAAGTATTAGACAAAATTTTGACATTTTTTCCAAACCGCGGTAAACCATAAAAACAGTTATCTTCTCATGCCTAGTATGTGTATTATTATTATTATTTCTTTCTTTATTTGTTTATTATTAGGTTTATGTTTATTTTATGGCAGTGTGACTATAAAGAGAAAAAACATTTTATTAGTAGTAATATATAGTGTTCGTTGGGTTAGAACTATAACGCAGTATCTGCAGGGTCTTAAAAAGCCTTAAAATATTTTACATTTCAAAACCAAAATTTTAGGCCTTATGTCTTAAATACCCTGAAATATTGTCTTTTATGCCTTAATTTCCCTTTATTTATTCCCTTTATCTACGCAATTGACCCAATATAATCCAATGACCAACAACACATCTCAATAAAACTTTTAGCAAAACTATACTCATAACTAATATCATAACAGTCTGTTGCATGCATGGTTAAAAAAAAACTCTTTACAGTTAGGTTGAAAAAAATAGGATGTATACAGCTAGGCTCTGCTTGTTTTGAAATTTGTCTGAAATTTCATTCTTCGTAGTCTTAAATTTGTGTCAATAGCCTTGTGGTTAAGTGTGTAGACATAGCACCATGGGGCTCACAGCGACCTGAGATACCAGTTTCGAGGTCCTATGCTGATCCTCTCTCTCTGCTCCCAATGCTTTTCCGTCTGTCCTCCACTATCCTATCCCAATGAAGGACTTAAATTTGACTTGATGAAACCTGCAGAAACCCTGTATAAGAAATATGAGTGAGTAAAAATGTTAACTAACTGCTATTTATTACCTAACATAGAATAACTTGGAAATAATATTACCATTTAATAATATTTTTCTTGTGTCTTAAATGAATAGTTCACTCTAAAATTAAAATGTAAACATTTACTTAAAAATGGAAGTATTAAAAAATAATTAATTATATTGGTAAATAAAAGCCATAATTGCAATTATAATAATGCCACAGTCCAACTGTCAAGATTACAGTACTATATTAATATTTGAATTTGTGCAATCTGAAACATTTAACCATCTAGCTTTTTATTTGCATTGTAATTTGCAGAAAAAAAGTTCTTCAGGTGGTTGCAAATGAGTTTCTTCTGTTGAACACAAAAGAAGACATTTTGAAGAAAGCTGAAAATCTGATTGACTTTCATGGTTTCAAACAAGTACTATAGAAGTCAATGGCTACTCGTATTTACCATTATTCAGAATATCTTCTTTTGTATTTAACAGAAGAAAGAAACTCGTACAGGTTTGGAACGAGTGAAGGGTGAATAAATGATGACAATCGTTCCTTTTTAATTTTCTCTTTCCAATTTCACCCATTAAAAGCTTCCAAAATGCCAGTCTGATTCCAGATATCTCTCGTAACATCTAGCTATCCTTCTCTTCACCCAGATGATTGTAAATCAACCCCTCCACCTATGCTGGAGCCCACAGGCCTGGCTTTGTCCCCTCCGCCAGGAGACACTCCACAGGAACCACCGACTCTCCGACCAATGACATCCGACCCCAGAACCTCCTCGTGCCCACCAAAACGCCTCAAACTCAACAGCGAGAGCCAAGAGCCCGACTCAGAACCCACACCTATGAACAGCTGCACCAAACCAGAGGACACGCCGCCTGAAAATAAACTATTCAATGGTCTTTCCTCCACCGAATCACCGTCCCGGCCCAATACTGGAGGTGTCGGGAGAAGAACGTCCGTCCTCTTTAAAAAAGCAAAAAATGGAGCCAAACTTCAGCGTGAGAGAGACAATCAGATGCAGAATGGAAACAGGGAGGACGGAGACGCTGCACGCACACTCAACTGCACCGCCACCGTCAAGACTGAAACTACAGCCCAGCCAAAACCCTCCACACCTCCACCCGTTTCAGCCCCAGCCAAACAGCAGACGAGGAGCCACAGCTGCAGTCCAGAGCGCGAGAGGACACCTCCTCGACTCACTCTAGAGCCTGGTAATCAACACCGCACCTTTATCACATACTGCTCCACAATGTCAGCAAAACAAAGGGGAAGATAACTGCGTTTAGTTTTACATTCATTCATTTAAACAAATAATACAAAAAAAGAGTTAATTTTAAAGGTCCCGTGAAATTGAAATAAAACATTTTTGATGTTAAGTTTTAGTCCATTAGTTTTAAGGATATCTACTGCTCCAAAACAGTGACAAAATTTAGGTTTAGAAGATATAAAACTGATATAAACATCCAAAGCTTGCTGTTATTTCTGCCTAAATGGATCAGCCATTTTTTTCAGGTGCTTCTAATTTTCTTTTCATTCGATGCGCTTAATCTCAACCACTCTCACTGGCTGAGTGGTGAGAAAAACAAAACTCTATTGTTTTTTTTTTGTTTGTTTTTGTTTTTTAAGGGGGAGGAATGTTTCGGTTGAGATTACGTCCAACATCGAATACAAACTGCACATTTCAAAACACTTCACAGGGCTTTTAAAGTGCATGTGTATTGTTTAATTTGCAACCTTTATTAATTTACTTGTTGTTATTTTATATATTGTATATATTTTTATTTACTTATGATGATTATTATTATTACTACTATTACTAAAATAAAACCTATTATTAGTATTGAAAACACAAAATATTATATTGTATAAAGTTTTTTGGAAATGAATAATCATAATAGTATTCATTATAATAACTCTACTGTCTAAATCTCAACATTAGTGTTAATACTAATATTTTGTTAAATTTCAAACCTTTACCCTTTAACTTTTCTAATTTTTTATTTGAACTGTCAATTGCGGTGACGATTTATGTGTATTTTACCTTATTTTTATTTGATAACTTATATTATTGTTGTTTTTAATTGTTGTTGTTTTTTCATTATTCTTATTATTATTACAAAATGGAAGAATTAAAACAAGAATGAAGTATATGGTTCTAAGTGTTTTGTAAAATAATAAACATATTTGTAATTACAGTAATGCTACAGGACTCCAACGCTCAAACTTACTGTGCTCATTCATTCATTCATTTTCTTTTCGGCTTAGTCCCTTTATTAATCTAGGGCCGCCACAGCGAAATGAACCGCCAGCATATGTTTTACGCAACAGATGCCCTTCCAGCTGCAACCCATTTCTGGGAAACATCCATACACACTCATTCACACTTATACACTATGGACAATTTCATTCATTCATTCATTTTCTTTTCGGCTTAGTCCCTTTATTAATCGCCAACTTATCCAGCATTTGTTTTACGCAGCGGATGCCCTTCCAGCCGCAACCCATCTTTGGGAAACACATCCATACATTCTCATTCCCACACATACACTATGGACAATTTAGCTTACCCAATTCACCTGTAGCGAATATCTTTGGACTGTGGGGGAAACCGGAGCACCCGGAGGAAACCCACGCAACCACGGGGAGAACATGCAAACTCCACACAGAAATGCCAACTGGCCCAGCCGGGGATCGAACCAGCGACCTTCTTGCTGTGAGGCGAACGTGCTACTCACTTCGCCACCGTGGCGCCCTATGGACAATTTAGCTTACCCAATTCACCTGTACCACATGTCTTTGGACTTGTGGGGGAAACCGGAGCACCCGGAGAAAACCCACGCAACCACGGGGAAAACATGCAAACTCCACACAGAAATGCCAACTGACCCAGCTGAGGCTCGAACCAGCGACCTGCTTGCTGTGAGGCAAACATGCTACTCACTACGCCACCGTGGCGCCAAATTACTGTGCTAATATTTAACCATCTTCTATTTTATTTGCATTGTATTTTAGGGTGTGGATATATTTGATTTGCTATCATTTTTGTTCAAAGCATAGACATTCCTGTTTTTAGTAGTTTTCATGAACTGAACCTTTTTTTTGACACCATTTTCTTCCTCTCTCTTTATCTTTTGTCTTTTAGCACTCACCAATGGATTCAGAAAGCACAAAGATGGCGGCTCTGACTCAGAACGCAGCTCGTCTCCGACTCTGAGAGAACTGTAAGAGGACAAACCAAACCGAAACATCTCTGCATCATATAGTACATTTTGCACACAGATAACAGATGTTATTTCCGTTGGTTTCAGTATCTCACCCCCTAAAAAGAGCAGAGGAAAACCTGCTTTGTCCAAAGTACCATTTTTAGAGACTGTTAATGGAGACTCTGACTACACTGGGACTGGTAAGAAATAAATCCCTATGAAGTGTGTGTCTGTGTGTATATATACTGATGTTTACAGTATTTGTTGTGAGCAGATGTTCTGTCAAACGGAGATACGCCTGAACCTGAACCTCTGGATTTGGTGTGGGCCAAAAGCAGAGGATATCCGTCCTACCCTGCTCTGGTGAGAGAGGGCGCTCTACGCTTATATTACTATCAAACCACACTGCAGTGCATTATTTGGAGCCATGCAAATGTTAATATGTTCAATAATAAGAGCATTAAAAGATCAGTAATCCTGACTTTTAAAATTCAGTTCTTTTTTAATTAGTATTCACGTTAATAGGATGAGTGTAACATCAGACAATTATCTTGTTCACTTAATTAACATTATTTGTCTCATTACGAATTATATGAAAACATATTCCTCATCTTATTATCTATTGTTAACTGAACACATTTGACTAAATTTGTATTTCAACAGTTAAATAGTTTAATAATATGAATTCAAATAAATAATACAAATAATAAATTAATATAAATTAAGGTTTGTATTTTTATGTTGATTTCTCTTGTTTTTAATTTAAAAAGAATAAAGTTACATTTCTATTGTTCTTTATTGTTTATCTGTAAAACTGCAGGAAGTTCATATCAAAGTCATTTAGCATTGTTTTATTCTAATTGCTTTAAATTTTTGTTTGTTTGTTTGTTTGTTTTTTATTTAGTAAAACAAAACTGGGAATTTTTAAAAAATTAAATTTGATTTAATCTTTCGTAATCACCTCCTTTTTTACAGATAAAAATTTTACCTGCAATTGTTTTGTTTTGATTGACTTTATAGTTTGCAATCTGTTGAAAGAGCTTTTTGTCTTCCATTTTAATGATTTCATTTATTAGCATTTCATCTCAATTACCCACTGTAGTTCTGCAGAAAAATGCTCATTATTTATTATTATTTATTTATGTTTTGCATTTTTATTGCATTGATTTTATCTCATATATAGTTATATATTTTAACTTTAATGCAATTATTTAAAATCATCTTTTGTTATTTGATTAGTAATTTCACTTACAAACCCCAGCGGCGTCCCTGGTTTACTCCAAGTAAAAAGCCTTTTTAAATGTTGTTAAAGCACACTTTTTAGCACTTCTGTGACACATTTTTGTTTTGTTCTCAACTATTTTAAACACAAACGTACCTGTACAATAAAATGGGTTCTTCGCAGCATTTAGCCAAAGAATATAGTATACACAAGACGTGTCACTCGTGTAGTTTTGAACGGGGAAAAGTGTAACGTCAACATGGTGAATGAAGCCCCGCCTTCTGTTAAGGAGCCAATCAGCCATCGCTATAGACTGACAGGTCTCTGGGGGAGGGGCTTGAAACCAGAAGTACATTTGTGCAGATTTTGTGTGATTCAAATGTTTAGAAATGAAATTAAAGAGACGGTTGTTGTTTAATTTTACTGTTGATTCCTAAATTTAATCGTAATCTTGGTAAGCAATTTTGGAGAATTTGATAAATTTTGCGTCTTTCTTTGAGATTTTGCGTCAAAACAAACCACTGACATTTAAAGCTAAAGCAAAAGGTTAAAATGGCTCTTCATTCTGTAGATCATAGATCCAGACATGCCTCAAGATGGTCTTTTGCATAACGGCGTCCCGATCCCTGTTCCTCCGCTCGACGTGCTTCGCCTCGGGGAACAGAGACAAGAAGAAGCCGGAGAAAGACTCTTCCTGGTTCTCTTCTTCGACAACAAACGCACCTGGTGAGCTCAGCGTTGGAGATTATTATTGTTTTCCCTCAGATTATCCACCAGACTTTGCGTTTCCAAATATGCAGTATCCGCTGGCTTTAAGGATTTTGCAAGGAAGTGTGAGTGAATTCTCATTTCTTTTTTTGCTGTATCCGCAGGCAGTGGCTCTCGAAAGACAAAGTGATTCCTCTCGGCGTCGACGACACCACTGATAAACTGCGTATAATGGAGGGCAAGAAGACCAGTATCAGAAAGTCTGTGCAGGTGGCCTACGATCGAGCTATGAAGCACTTGAGTCGAGTTCGAGGAGATCATGGATTCGTAGGTTCCAACTACATGTAGAGCAGAAACGTCAACCACATCTAACCATTTAAAGGAACAATTCAGTTTTGAAAATAGAAATATGCTCATTTTACAAGTTCCCTAGAGTTAAACAGTTGAGTTTTATCTTATTTTTTTATTCATTCAGCTAATTTTCACGTCTGGTACTTTTAGCTTAGCTTAGCATAAATCATTGAATCAGATTAGACCATTAGCATCTCACTCAAAAATGACCTGAAAGTGCCTGAAAAAAGTCCTCAACTACTTCCAATGCTGGTTATATTGAGAGACAATGATTTTTCAGGTACTGTCTAATATGATTGTGCTGCTTCAGCCATGGTATGGCAGTAAAGTTTCCTAATTATTACGCTGGAATGAGAGTATAGTTCCTCGTCATATCATCCTACAAAATAGAAACTTCTCATTTTCTGTTGTTCTAATGAAACAATCTAACTACAGAAGAGTCCAATTTTAAGTAATGAAATTATTAAAACTGGTCGTTTTTTTCGAGCAAGATGCTAATGGTCTAATCTGATTCAGTGATCTATGCTAAGCTAAGCTAAAAATGCTGGATTCAAAAATATAATGCTCAACTGTTTATCTCTAGGGAAGTTGAGAAATGAAGTGGAGTATTCCTTTAAATGTAACCCGATCACTGAGAGTAGTTTAATTTAACCCTTTGCTGCAAATCAGATTCAGTCTAGTTTTGCTTTTGTCAGATTTTGGAGGTCAAGGAAGGGTGCTATGATTTGTTTTTATGAGGCGTCACTTTATGGTCATTTAAATCACTCAGACAGAGTTTTAGCGTTTGGGGTACATTCAGAGCAATTAATGATTTTAAACGATTGATTGATTCGTTGATTAATTGAGTGAATGAATGAATATAAATGTTTGAGTGAATCACTGCCATTTTCTTAAGATAGCTTTTTACTTTTTAAAGTTTTACAAACCACTTATTGTATATTGTAAAGACCACCGGTGTATATAAGTATGTTTGTTTTTTATCATATAGTATCTAATTTAATTTTTCTTTTCTTCTCTTCTCTTGTGAAATAAATCGCCCGGCGGAATGACGTAATGAAGGTTGTACATATGTGTAAAAAGATTTTCAGATGAACTGACTTCCTACATAGTGTATCCTGCTTGTCTTTGATATCCAGATAGTGCGAGTGTGTTCATATACATGTACATGTCCGGCATACAATCATGCATGTATGTGTATATGCAACACCTCGCGTGTCTATGGTTAAATATATATATTCTCAATTTTTTGATACAGAAAATAATTTATTTATGGAGCATAAAGAAATAAAGGAGTTAAATTATATTGGTTCAAGACGGAAATCAGATCTCTTATTTAAGATGAAAAAATATTATCGCATAGGCTTTTAAGATCCAACTTCACTTGTGCTTTCGGATTCTGGATGAGTTCATTTTAAGATTTCACGGTGGATTTCAGGAGGGATGAGGACGATGATCTTGGACACTTACTGTTAGACAGTAAAAATCCCTTTTCACATCAAGCACAGAACCTTGTATTTATTGTAGAAAGTTGTGGAGCTTTTGTTCACTGTTTATAAGAGAAATTTTAAGCTTGTACAAACTGCAGATTTTACCTACCTACCAAATAACCTGTCTCAAACAGTATTTTCTCATGTGGGGAAATAAATGTTCTATTGAAACTCTACTAAATGACTATGTTTGATTTGAACATTGAGTCCTTTACATTAAGACCACTGTGGCTTGTCATTTTCACTAGACACATTTTGTTGTTGTGAAAATCTAGTTTATATGCTTAAATTTGACTTTTGCATGCTGTAAGTATTTGAGTAGGTGATGTTTTGTTTGATTTGGGTCATTAAAATATCTCTGATCGCTAATATGATAATATAGGTAGCCTATACCAGCTGGTATACAGTAGTCAAACTAAAACTTACAGTAGTCTGACATTAAACCAAAACAATAACCATTCTTGTCCTAGGACATCTTATTTATTATTAAGCAGATTCATGACATGTTAAATATATAGTATGATCTAACTTAATGATTTTAAACATACTGAATAAGAATGGAATGCAGTTATGTAACAAGTAACAACCATAACATTACCTTTATGTCTTGAGACATCTTTGAGTAACTTTTCTTCACCAGATGTTGACTAGTAGTGAAAATATATTTGTAACAACTATTAATATGTTGGACAACTTTAACTTGTCAAGCCATCTTGCATAAAAATGCATACAACTGTCTTAATGACATTGCATTGCTGTACAGGACAAATAAATCAACGAGTCAAGTGTTTGGAAAAAGTATGCTTTATTTAGTTTTACCAGCAAACTCATCCGAAAACTTAACTAAAACTTAAAACAAACTTACAGAAAATACGGAATGCGCGCGCGCTCATGAATCTGACCCGCGGTTGTCTTCATCGTCTGGCTTGACCGCAACACGCAGATAAAATAGTCCGTCTGTGCTCAACAACTCTGCTGAAAAACAAAGCAAAACATTATAACAGACAGACATACAGTTTCAACATTACAGACCATGGTTTCTATTTTAAACTATAGTAAACTAAAGTTTGAAACTATAGTTTAAAATAGACGATGAGTGGGCCGCGCTGCTCCCACCCACCATAACCCTCGCAGCGGGGTCCCACTACCGGCCACCCGTGTTTCCCTGAGGGTCCTCAGAGCCCATGTAGCACCCTGCCTAGGGTGCACGGCCGCCTCGCCCAGGGAGTGCACGAGCAGACCGGACGCCAGTCTGTGCCGGTGTTCACCGGAATGTTGCTCAGCGGCACATTTCGAGCAACAAACACGTAATATTTTTCGCGATATTGCGTTTACGTACGCAAACCGCGAAGAACAGACGGGCTGGGTGAAGCTTCACGAAGCGGACTTCGTGAGATTGGCGTGGCTCCACTCGTACTGTCTCGGTATTGAACTCACCTTGGTCAAGTACAAACAGCAACACCTTGACAACTGACAGAGCTGAGAGAGAACCGACGAGCTTTATAAGAATGCAGATCGAATGTTTACAGCGTGAAGTCACTGTTGTGAGTCTGGTTGTCATGGTGAGTGCTGAAGAGAGCTCGGGAATCTACGTCGGTAGTTGCTAGAACGGATACGTTTGCGGCCGGAAGGTAACGAGAATTAATTATATTATTCATTAAATTTCCCATTTATGGTATTTTATCATCTACCCTAAACCCAACTGTCACCGTGACCTGAAAACAATAGCTGTAATGAGTATTATTTAAGCTATCTATTAAATTATTATTAAATTACCCTATAAATTGCATTTTTTAACGCCAACCCTAAACCCAACCGTCACAGTACTGTAAAAGTATTAATTATTGTTATACAGTGTCATAAAAGAATGCTTCCATATTAATGTGCATATCGCACTTCCGGCCGGCCGCATATCCGATCTAGCCGGTTCTAGCCTTTACAGCGAGTCGCGGTCGGCCATATTTGTTGACAAAATCCCAAAGCGCAAACTTGTCTACTTCTGCAGTATACAGTAAGAAACTTTATTTCACTTATTATATTACTACACTCACGTTAAATATTTTTGGTCTAGAAATATCCTGGTTTAGAAATGATTTACATTTGTCTAAAAAATATATTGTACGTGTTACTGGTAGTACTCCATCCTGCAGCTGACTTCCATCAGAAAACCCATGCCATAGATAGATAGATAGATACAATCTAAAAATGTAGTTAGTTTTTTAAGATCAGGATTTCATAAAGGAATTTAAAGCGTAAATAAACATTTTACAAAGTCAAGAGCTGCAGACAATTTCATTTTAAATACACAGCTGTTCATTTATAGATATTTTACAGCTGAAGTTAAAGAAAGTTTTAATTATTATTTTATCAGTTTAAGATATTGAAAGCAGTGTTATTCTTTAAAGAGTTAGTAGTAATACATTTTATTATACTAGTACATTACGTAATACATTTATTATATTAGTGCTTTTTGAAACATATTTTTCACGTATGTTTAAACGAGTAAATCTATTAAAATGATCTATTAATTATCTTTTATCTATTAAATCTATTAAGAATATCTAAATTTAAAATTTTGTCGATGGACGATAACATAATGTGCTATAATTTGTCAGTAAAATGATTTACTGAGAACTATTTTATTTAGTTAAGTAAACTAAATAAAAAAACATTAAGGTCCTGAATCAGTTTGTTACACTCAATCCTTTAATTAATATTTCATTTGTGTATGTGAATGCGTGAATAATAGGTTTAACTAATTATTTTGTTTAATTTGAGCACCAAAACACACAGAGTACACTGCACAGAGATTAAAATGACCGTTACGATATAATAATGAAATAATGACTCATATGGGAAACTATCATTACAGTTTTTCCTTAACTGCTTTTGGACCATTTTTGGAAATAGTTTTAACATTCTGTAAACTGTGAGTGCAAATGTCAACTGTTTGCTGGATTTTCAAAACTTTATTGCATGTCTGCAAAATGTAGTTACTTCCCAAAACATCATTCATGCTTCAAAACCTTGTTATTGTGTCAGTAATTCGGCCAAGACCACCAAAACATAGTGTATTTGCCATTGTGTGAGCCTGACTGCTCGACACACACTGTTGTTTTTCACCATGACAGTCAACCATGCAAATTAAGGTTTTAAAAAAATCTGATATTTGTAAACAAGAGTGAAAAGTACATAGAAAAAATGAACATTTGTATTTATACAGTACTTTTATTTGTGTACAAATGTATTATCTTTCTGGTCCAATTACTGCATATTTCTTATGTTACCACAAATACACACACACACACACACACAAAACTACAAAATACCATCCAAAAAATGTATTCTTGGTGGACACCCTGTATATATACTTCCAAATATACCAAATACTGTTGATATGACTGATAAATTGATAAGGCAAATTGTATTGCAACTAGGTTGTACCAGTTTAGCAGATGTTTTCACTATCAGATATTTATGGTGTAAATGTGTGAATACAAATGTTAATGATGATTGAATAAACAGTTTTGAGTGTGATTGGCTTACGAGATGAATAATGATTGAGAAGCGGTCAAGAGTTTGACAGTTTAAATGAGAGCTGACTCATCAGTTTTGATCAACAGGCCATATGCAAATAGTTTTTGTCCAAACTACAGAAAATTGTACTTACTGTTTGCACACATGTGCCAAAGCATTTGCAGTTTGCTTGAATCAATAAGAGATGACTCTCTGAAGTCAACGATGATCTAATTGTTCAGAGATCTAAACTTATTGTTATGAAAAATTTAATTTCAATCAAGAATTGAGCCAAAGCAATTGAGGAAAAACTGTAACCAAATATGCCTCGCCCCGGCCTAGATTGTGGCAGGGATTGTTTTTTACAGTCTTTAGGATTGTGTGTCCTGAAACGTGTGTGGGTCACGTTTCAGCTGGATATTGCAGCTGGATATTTTGCAGCTGGATATTATTGATATTTTAAGGCTTTTTTTTCTAGCTGATCAGAAAAGTAGCAAATCAGAAACTCTCCATCTGTCAATCATCCTGTGTGCCTGAATTTGTAGATATCTGGTTGGCTGATGTATTTGGAGGACAGGGCTGAGTTGCAAAAGGCGTCTGGTGAAAGTAAAAGTTATTGTGGCTCTGCATTTTTATGATGAGTGGATTCAAGAGGAATTTAAAAGTTGTGAGTGCTCACATGACATAAATGCTTCATTAAAGAGCATCGACCTGTGATGAGGTAATCAAACTTGCACTCTCTCATAAAATTTTTGTTGGTGCCTTGCTCATGTTTTGCTGATTTTTTTTCTCATTCTGTTTACCTTTGGGTATTTGTAGGGGGGCAGCAGAGAGTCAGTATTATGACTGAAGAACACTTGCAGAAAGATCTTTCTACTGTGTAAGGTAATGACTCAAATTTATCAAGGTGTGTTGGATTGTGAAAATGACACTATTTACACTATACCTAACAAAAGTCTTGCCTTTGATCCCAGTTGTAAGAGCAACACATTATAACTCGACTTCTAGTTGATCATTTGGAAAAGTGGCAGAAGGTAAATTTTTCTGATGAATCATCTGTTGAACTGCATCCCAATCATCACAAATACTGCAGAAGACCTATTGGAACCCGCATGGACCCAAGATTCTTACCGAATCAGTCAAGTTTGGTGAAGGAAAAATCATGGTTTGGTGTGAAATTGGATGCAAAGTGGATAGCAACATCAACAGCCTGAGGTATCAAGACGTGTGTTGCCCATTACATTTCAAACCACAGGAGGGGGCAAATTCTTCAGCAGGATAGCGCTCCTCATACTTCAACCTCCATATCAAAGTTCCTTAAAGCAAAGAAGGTCAAGCATTGGTCAGCCCAGTCAGAAATGAACATTATTGAGCACGTCTGGGGTAAGAAGAAGGCATTGAAGATAAACTCTGGGAGTCCTGCAAGAACGCTTTCTTTGCCTTTCCAGATGACTTTATTAATGAGTTATTTGAGTCATTGCACAGATGTATGGATGCAGTCCTCCAAGCTCATGGGAGTCATACACAATATTAATTCGTCATCCACTGCAGCATGACTTTATATTCTATACTGTACATTATTTCTGTTAAGTGACAAGAATTTTGTCTAAGCAAAGTCAGACTTTACTGTTCTAATTAAATAAATAAAAAATCAAGGTATGATCATATTTTATTTTGGTAAAATAAGCGTAATCAAGAAGCCTTTGCCTTTCATATAAGCCACTTCTGACACAAAATGATCAACTAGGAGTCAAGTTATTATTTGTTGTTCCTAAAACTTGGATAGGCGACAGGACTTTTGTCAGGTAGTGTATACTGAAAAATAGTTTAGTTTGTAAAGCCTTAGAGTTGTGTTATGGACTTTATGTAATAATATATTTATGTGTGCATTAATGTACTGCCTCGCTCTGTTTCACTTTTACAGATAGCAAATAATGACAGTATTGATTTCCACTGATAAAAAGGTGAGTTTATAAACTAAATCAATGATTAAGTAAACATGAACGTATTTCTTCATCTTCGTTTTCAAATGAATTTTCAAGTTTTTCTTTTAAAAGTTAAAAACCAGCAAGCAGTCAGCTATGTTAGCATAGAGCACAATGTCTTAAAGTTCTCGCTGGTCCTAAAATACCTGCAAGATGATTTAATCTACGCAAAGGAGAAAGCGTTATTGCTTATCTAGTTCTATGTAATATGTTAAGTGGTTTCAGCTTTAAAATTGTAAAGTCAAACATTCATCAGAAGTTCATGATGAATCTGCTGCCATTGTTTCATTGTTGTCTTAGGGAAATTCAAACTGTGTCATTCATTTGGTTTTGTGATCAGCTTTGCCAACACCTGCTAGATATGGACATTGTTAGATCAAATAGGGCAGGACAGCAGACAGACTTTAAATGATAATTCACTGGTACTGCTTGTGGAAGAGGATGCTCTGTATGTATGTGTATATATATATATATATATATATATATATATAAGATGACGAATTCATAAATTTCTAAATCATGTAACAATTGTCAAAGGTAAAACAAAAAAGAAATCCTAATATCTTGGCTAAAATAAAACCTAAATGGACATGCACCATCTGGAGAAAACTAATATATATATATATATATATATATATATATATATATATATTAAAGATGGATGTGAACATTAATAAATAAACAGAATGAAAAAAAATATGAAAGAATTAAGCGCTGAGACACAAAATAACCATTTTTTATTGAATGCATATAAGAAATCATCAGACCGTGAGGCTTACATTCTTTCACTTTTTACTAACTATATTTGCACATGGGTAACCAACCGTACATTGACCTGGGATATTGTTCTGGGCAGAAATTATGAGTGTATTGCAACAGATCAGATGTGATAAATCTCTCTCTCCTCAGGGCTGCATGTCCCAGGGTTGCTGTGGGAGAAGGGTGAGGTGGTTGTGTCGTAGTGTTCTCAGCTCCGTCAGTCGTCCCAGGAGCCTGGCGAAGCGGCGCGGGTCCTGTGCCCCCGTCCCTTGACTGCAGGAGCAGCAAACTCGAGACAGGAGCTCCAGAACAAACTCCTGTAAGTTCTCCACACATCCAACGGCTCGCAGAGATGGCCTGTCTGCTTCACAACAGAGGACAATCAGGGGTCAAGCTAAGTTATTTTAGCAAACTAAGACTAAAACTATTGCTCTAAACATATTTTTATTAATCAAAATTAAATGTAAAAAAATTCACAATAAGTGGAAAACTAAAACTAAACAAATCTAACAACTGTCACTGAAAATCAAACCGAAATCAAACAATAATTAGCAAAACCAAGTGATCATTTTCAGGATTAATAAGCAGATAGTCTGAAGTGAAAATTCTGGCCTGCGACAGATTTCTACAGAAAGTACCTGTAGATGCGCTTTTACAACCAAATGCATCAGCCAAAGCATGATTATATACAAAAATATATTTTCTACAAAGGTGGCATGGCTCAGTGGTTAGCACTGTTGCCTCACAGCAAGAAGGTCGCTGGTTCGAGCCTCGGCTGGGTCAGTTGTTGTTTCTGTGTGGAGTTTGCATGTTCTCCCCACGTTCGAGTGGGTTTCCTCCGGGTGCTCACAGTAGTGTATGTGTTTGAATGAGTGTTTATGGGTGTTTCCCAGTACTAGGTTGCAGCTGGAAGGGCATCCGCTGTGTAAAACATATGCTGGATAAGTTGGTGGTTCATTCTACTGTGGTGACCCCAGATGAATAAAGGGACTAAGCTGAAGGAGAATGAATGATTTAAAGTTTTAAAAAGGTGGAAAGACATTTGCAGTGATATACAGGGCCTGACATTAACACCCGCCAACTCACCAAATGCGGGTAGATTTCAGCTGTGGCCGGTTAGAGAGTCGCTCCCACTAGCCACTTTGTCTGGTTGAAAATAATTTTTAGATTGTAGTTCATCGAGAAGCAGCTCGACTGACTAAATAATTGTTCGCGCGAGCAAAAGAAAGCAGGTGAATACCGAATGAGATGAGATGATGTCACACACGGTGAGACACAGGCTTTCATCACTCGCTTACGAGGGCTTTGGTTTAGTATCGCGCGCACGGCTGATATAAGTTTAAAACAAAAACTAATTTCAACGCACCACTATTGGCCCATTTCCTCTAAGTGGCACGGTACGGTACAGCTTTTAGGGCTGTTTCCACTGTCTAAAAGCGTACCGAACAGTACCACTCAGGGTTCAACGCTAAGGATTTTTTTTCTACTGGCCCAATCGGGCCAGTGGTTCAGATTTTTACTTGCCTTGCCAAAATTTTCACTGGCCCCACCAAAAAAAAGTTAATGGCTATTTCTTAGCCACATACAGTATTTTAAATAATGTTTCAAAAGCCAAACATAATTGTAATACCTGCCCTTTTTATTCAGCATAACTTTTTTTAATACAACTGACAATAAAAAAAAAATACAATTGTTCATTCATTCATTTTCTTGTCGGCTTAGTCCCTTTATTAATCTGGGGTCGCCACAGCGGAATGAACCGCCAACTTATCCAGCATTTTTGTTAAGTGTAAAAAAATAATAATAATTGTTAAAGATTTGTTCCAAATTAATTAACTGCTTTCTTATTGTATGTAGTTTCAAATAAAATTCTTACTCCAGTCATTATTGCTTTTATTACTATTACCATTAATAATAACAACAATAATAATTCATATTAGAGTGATTTCTGACTGATCATGTGACTCTGATGACTGGAGTAATGAAGCTGAAAATTCATCTTTAAAATCATTCAGTTAAATGATGAACTACTTTTAAACAGTTCTCTTATAGTGCAATAACATTTTACTGTGTGTGCTGTATTTATGATGAAATAAATGCAGCCTTGGTGAGCAGGAGAAGCTTATTTTAAACCATTTAACAATCATACTGACCCAAAACTTTTGACCAGTTGTGTATGTAATATTTTATAAGCGAAAATGTGCACTTTAATTTTGACACCCACAGACACCTTCACCAAATATAAATCAGAGAGGTCAGGCTTTCTCATACAGAGCATTTCGGTTGTCACGTTTTGTAAAAATCTATTGAATTGATCAATCTATTAAAGAAACGTCGGCTAGAATTATGCATTATAGGCTTAAATTAGAGAGAGAAATAACAGATGAAACGTGACTGCATCAGATCATGAAGCAGATCAATGCTGATCTTTCTTTCGAGCTGTCAGTGCAGAAATGAACAAAACAATTGGCCCAAAACAACATGTTATAAGATTAAAATGTGGAAAAATGATCAGATGGTAACTTCGGTCAATTTTCCTAACGGATAAACAGAGCTCTGTAATATTTCAGTATGCTTTCACTTTCGTTTAAGACATGAGACGCATATTTGCCGGTAGGGATCACATCCTGCCCATAATTCTCTATGCATATAGCCGTATACATGGCTATTACACAATCTTAATACACTGTGATATAGCCTGGGTCGTTAGTTCATTGGATAGTTTTGTTTTCTCACTACAATTGATCTGCTCAATCGAGCAGAGGCCACCTCATTCAGGCGATCTCGGACTGATTGATTTGGTGCGGATCCACGTGTGATTGCTGGATTCACAAACGCCAATCGAACAGCGCTAACAGGGGAAAAGAGACATATTCTGAAACAAACATCTATGTGTGAAAGCACCCTAAGATTTTATTTGCACGCAATTGACAGACAGTCACAGCCAAACATTTGTGACAAGGCAGCACTGGCCCGAACGGGCCAGTAACAATTCTGTAACAATTCTGTTCCCCGGGCAATCGTGCAGTCCTTATTGTCAAACCCTGCCACTTTTTGGTCACCCTTTGCAAAGGGTACCAAGTGTACCAAGGTTTACCAAAAGGCATCGCTAGACATTTAGCTGAACGCTATTGGTTTACAGAGATACGTCATTTGCTTGCGCAACAAGCCAGAATGAAAACAAAGGACCTGCCACGTTTTTATACACAGCCGAGAGACAATCCACCGAAATAATATAAACATATAATGAGCCATGGTCGACATGAGCTCAAACCTTGTCGATGTCTTGATGGAAAAGCCGAGAGGAAGAACAGATTTTCCCCTGTGCCTCGTAGTTTTTTTACAAGCCCATCTAAAGCACGAGTGGTTTCGCTATCTCACTTGCGCATCAATATTTGAAATAACAAACTTCTTGAGCTGATAATAATAATGTGCGCTTGATTATTGACGTGCTTTTGAAACCCGATTCTGTGCGCTTGATTATTGGTGCTTTTGAAAGCCGATCCTTTCAGCAACAGACAAATGCGAGACATGGGTAACATATCGGAGACTGTAAGGTGCTGCAGGTGTTCATATATGCTGCATTTATTTCTTTATTTTATATAATCGCCGACATCATTGACCTGCAGTTATAATCAGATCATGTTCATAGAGAGGTAATGAACATTTATACACCAGTGTTTATGTGTATAATAAAGCCTCTGTTTTGTGAGAAGTGCTTCTCATATGATTTGTGAACGACCCATAAAGCTTTACTGTAGACATTTCCCACGAGCGAGAATGACGTCGAATGAAACTCTGTCGTAATGTTCACCTAACCAAAAGAGTACCCTTTAGCAATGGAAACGCAAGCCTGATAAAGGTGACCCGTACCGTACCGTACTGTACCACTCAGTGGAAACAGGCCATATGTAACCACAACTAATTTTCTCATGCTCATTGAGCAAGGTCATACACAACACACAAAAAAGTGAAATGAATGAGGCGGTATGTGGACATACAGTAACAAAATCTAAATTGAGTATTTTTGGTATGCCAAAGTTAAATTGATGCATATAAAATATACTTTCCCAACAGCAAATTTGTGGTTAGTGAAAATGGCGAGTGGCTAGTAATGATGAAAACTTCTAGCAACAGTGGCTGGTGATCTAAATAGTCAAGCCCTGGATAAACAGAATGTTCAGATACCATTCACAAGGCTGAGAGCAACGTTTAGAAATGAAATAATGTAAACACGAAAATATGTGCTCTGCTTTTTCCTCTCATTAACCATATAAACACATGAAAAATGACAGTGCTGTAAAAACAGCTGGTCTGACCCTCATGCCACTTCAATTGAATGTCTTGAACAACTAAATGAATGCTTAGCTCTATTTATACTTATTATACTTTTTATTAGGCCAGCCTAAAAAATAACGTTCCATGCATATGGTCAATACACCTGCATCTTATCAATAGATGAGGCAATTAATATTACACTGGATGATCATATATAATTTATTCGATTTCAAAAAGATCCTTCATCAGTCTATATGCTTTCATAGACAATCTAGGAAGTTTTATCACAAGTTTTTTTTTTTTTTTTTTTACATGTTGGCAATAAAATGTGATTAATTTAATTAGAACATCATGGAAACAAATGTTAGTTTTTAATACAAAGTAGCTGACGCCACAAAATTCACAAAGTGAACGACAGCGAAGCCTTGCACATTCAAGAAAGTAGTCAAATAAAAGGCATGTAATCTAAACTTTTATGATGTAACGTGCTGTTTGACCTTCAAATAAATAGTCTGAATAGCTGGTACGGTACAGCTTTTAGGGCTGTTGCCACTGTCTAAAAGCGTCCCGTACCATACCACTTTTTGGTCACCCTTTGCAAAGTGTACCAAGGGTTACCAAAAGGCGGAGCTAGACGCGCAGCTGAACGATATTGGTTTACAGAGATTTATTTATTTATTTTATATAATCGCAGACAGTAGGCATCATTGACCGGCAGTTGAAAAAGTGTTGTCGTGAAGATTCACATGGAAATGAGTCACAGATGTGTTAATCAGAATCCACAAACCTGAACACAAAACTGCAGTCGCTGTTAGAAGTGCATATTCAGCCTCGGTTACTGCAATCGTCACCATGCTGTGGAGGAAATTTACCACAGATCTCAAGAGCTCATCGTTCAGCCCTAATCAAAGACATAAAGCACAAGCAAAGACAACAAAACAGTCAGTGTATCAATTCATTTCTGCATACATAAATATCAAATGATTTAAAGGGCACCTAGTAAACCCCTTTTTCCAGATTTAATACAAGACTTTTGTGTCTCCAGAATGTGTCTGTAAAGTTTCAGCTCAAAACACCCATCAGATTATTTATTATAGCTTTCAGAGGTTTGTATTTTATAGCTCTGAGCATCAGGTGGCGGATTTTGTGAACTGTGCCTTTAATGCTAGTCCTTCCCGCCCACCGTTCACCCGTGTCAGTGTGCCTTCGCCCTCGGCTGCCGCAGACGTGAAGGAAGCAGATCTCACGTAACGTTTGTGAGACATACTACAGTAAGAACTTTACCAATGAGTATTTGATGCATTTGTTGTGGAGTTGCAACGATGAGTCACGAACAATGTCATTAAAAAAGTTCACACACACAGACAGCGCACACGTTTAGCTTTGCACTGTTTTTGCACGCAAATGTGACAGGATACAGGTTAATATCCACTGCTGTATGGATATATGTTATGTTAATGTACAAAATAAACCTGATTTAACGTCCACAAACCGAGACTGAAGCGTCTTCTTTCATAATTGTCCTGACACGCGGCTGTGGTGATGAAGTAAAGCTGAAATAAATCGTTGTAATTCATTACAAACATGCACTGTTTTAAACACGTGTTAAACTTGTAAAACTCACTCTTGATCACGTTTGATGATGATTGATGACCTTAGCGAACTGAACAGATCTTTTGTTCCCGGTTGCTTTGCGCGCGTTCTGTCTTGTTGATATGATTATACGCGTTACTACGGAGACATGTTAAAACGCAAGTGTCAGTCAATTCAGTGGGCGGGGGGACCGCACTCCTACGTCAAGTTGCGGTCGGTCTTAAACTGCTCCAATTGGTCCACTGTTTTTATGTTGTTCAATTGAAAAAAAACAACAACAAAAAAACAAACAAACACTGGTTGTTTAAAGCACCCCAATATGACGCACTATACCTACACATGTATTTCCAAACAGCTTGAAAAGTAGATTTTTCACCATAGGTGCCCTTTAAATAACAAATAACATTTTAAATAACAACATATAGAATTTATATCTTCACTTGCATAACATGTTTCCTGCTTATAGACGGACAGAATCTGAATTCATCCACATGTAAAGAGCTTGAGGATTTAAAAACATAAAAGAAATGACAAAACAGCAGCACATGCTTAGCATAAAGAGAATAATATCACCATAGATCACCTGAGTGTGTCAGTATCCTGTGGCTGTTCCCATTCTTGGACTCTAAAGTTTTCACCCAATCTGGGTTTGAGTTATTCAGATTTGCTGGGTATAAAGCTGGTGATAGAAAACATAGCAGTGCGTTTACATAGACATCAGTAATCAAATGATTTACCTTAATCTGAATAAGGTAATAGTACGATTGAGGTGTTTACATGAGCTGCTTTCTGAATGTTCCTTTCATGATCATGATTAAAAAACATAAAACTTCTGCAATTTACGATGCAAATGTCTGTGGTCCCTCACTGACTCGGCAGGAGCAGAGATGAGTGTCAAATAGCTCTATGGACTATCATGTCACAAAATGTGGCAAAAAATCCTGTGGGAATGAGCACCTTCTATACACTGATACACTCTTCTGCTTGTGGAAAAAATAGTTTGTGATGAGCGTTGGTTCATTATGTAACTTTCTCATCATCATCTGCATATGGCTGTGTTGATGTTTCTATATGTGTAACAAAAGATGTGTAGATGTTGGTAATTCAAAATACAGACATATTACCTCTATAAACTAATGAAATACGGTAGTTTACTGTAAAAATGAGGAATTACTTTTACGGTTTGTACCATATTTTTAATGGTGAAATGCTGGCAACCACAGCTGCCAGTATTTTTAACGTAAATTGTACGGATTTTTATTTTTTTTTACAGTGTGACGGTAATAGTTTGATTAAGATCTAACCTGTACACATGGGGCAGAGTAGAGACCCCTGCATGCCCACTGTGTTCTAACTGTACGGTCACATCGAAAGCGGCGAGAACGTCAAAGTAGCCGGAAGTCATTCATCAATGGGAGCCGGTGGCGATAAGCGGCGACGAGCAGCGCAGCGCATCTTCGCTGGTGTGGGCGTCGAGGAGAGTTGAAATCAAGTCAACTTTATGGTAATGAGCTATGATGCAGTTCGGCAGCAAGAACTCAGAATGGAGAAGTCCACCGCTTGAGAGGAGTCCAGAGAACACCGTCACTGTGAACTCTGGTTCCGACCACAGTTGTTCCCAAGGGTTTTAATACTGTGATCGCCAGATTTCACATTATTAACGATGTTTTCTTAAAGGGACATACATTAAAAAAAGTTACTGGCGAGTTACTGATGTGCATGAATGTTATTTTCTTTAAAAAAAAAAACGTGAATTTCATGCGACAGTACAAAACAGTACTGCTGCTTCAGAATATTTCAAACATCTGGACACATATTGGATAAGTGGAGTAAAGCCACAGCACATACAGCAACTTGTTTCTCAGAAACATCTTTCATTGTTAAATGAATTGGATAAAAAGTGTGCAACATTTTCATGCTAGAAAGCATGTGTTATGCGGGAATGTAAGTCATTTGCTGATAATGCTGCAGCAGCTCCTTTAAAAACAAGATCAATGTAGCGAATGTTGTCGCTCTTGCTACCGGAGGTCTAAAGGCAGACAGCATTGTCGCCAGGGCAGCCAGAAGAGGCTTTGGTTGAAGAGGGGGGAACAGTGGGGGTGGTAGCATGCCACTTGGACACAGGCCGGGGTCTGATCGGCCTCGGTTGAGTCGCCTGGAGGAGGGTGTCTGTTGCAAGACCCAAAACACCCAGTGAGTCCAGGAAACAACACTGATATGTCCAAGGCTGTGCATCAGAAGATGTTTCTGTAGCGGATTTCTGTTTAGTTCGATTATGAATTTAGTCAGATTAAAGTAATCAAAAAAATCTCTGTTGACATGGTACACTCTTAATCAGAGTATCGTCTTAATTATATTAATATTACCATACTATTAACATACTCAGTAAATCAAAGATGAAGCAAAATTAAATTGTTAAAGTGACAGAGGCACTACTATTATATATCTGATAAGTTGTGATACATCAGATACCTAATCCAACACTCTGACAGTATTTTCAACTGAAATAAAGTACTGCAGGTTTATTCACCCTAAAATGAAAAATCTGTCATGATTTACTCACCCTAATGTCATTCAAAACCCATGAGACTTTTGTTCGTCTTCTGAACATAAATTAAGTCTTTTTAATCAAATCTGAGAGATTTCTGTCCTTCCCGTGAAAGTCTATTTACCCAGGACTCTGATGCTCAAAGCTTTGATAAAGAGATCAAGAAGTAAATCCATATGAACATAGCGGTATAATCCATCTTCTATAGAGACACAGTCGCTTAATATGATGAAGAGATTTCATTTAAGATTTTAATCATAGTTTTGGGTGAACAGAACGTCAGTGCAGGGACAGAAATGTCTCCCATTTGATTAAAATGTCTTCATTTGCCTTCCAAAGATGAACGAAAGTCTTATGGGTTTGGAACGACATGACGGGTGATTAAATGATGACAGAATTTTAATTTCGGAGTGAACGAACCCATTAATGATTAATCACTGAAATACTCTGAAAAGTTAAGGATGACGATTATATGGTATTAAACTAGACCATGAGTGGATTCAGCACTCTTTGTTGTTTACTTTTGGAATCTGCACTTGAAAACGCTGACAGCAGATTTCAGTTATTGTGTGTGATAATGTGCATCATTACCAGTGCTGACACTAGTAGGGTTCTCAGAGAACTGTTGAGCTAGAAGGAGGAACATGACTTCAACCGAAGCGCTGGACAGAAGTGTGTTCTGGTCAGAACTATCCAAAAGATCAAACCCTAAAAAACAGACGGACACATATTAGTTGCATGTAGATGTATAGTGTGGTCTGAGAGAAGAATCTGAGTAAAACCTGACCAGGTACGCTCCTAAAAAACTGCAAAAGCTTCTCGGCCTGAGGTGGAGTCAGATGGGTATTTGTTAAACTTGACCACAGAGGTACCTAGGAAAAGAACAAGAGGAATGTCTTATAAAATACAGATATTTTTCACACAAAAATGAAACTTACACACCATTTTTGTTGTTGCTGACACAAAAGAGAATATAGACAGCTGTTTCGACAGCTGTTTCCATCCAAACTTGTGAATTAGACATATGCACAAAACTGGACTGTATCACATTACACATTTGCAATTAAAGCATTTCCTTCCAATAAGTCAAAGACATGGTGGCTCAGTGGTTAGCATTATCGCCTCACAGCAAGAAAGTCACTGGTTCAAGTCCCAGCTGGGCCTGTTGGGATTTCTGTGTGGAGTTTGCATGTTCTTCTCGTGTTCGCATGGGTTTTCCCCACAGTCCAAAGACATGTGCTATAGGTGAATTGGATTAACAAAATTGGCCGTAGTGTAGGAGCGTGTGTGAATGTTTGTATGGGTGTTTTCCAGTACTGGGTTGCGACTGGAAGGGTATCCACAACGTAAAATATATGCTGAAATAGTTCATTCCACTGTGGCGACCCCTGATAAATTAAGGACTAAGCCGAAGAAAAATAAGCGAATGAATAAATGGTAGAAGAAGCCACTGTGGCCCTTTGTCTTATACTTACTTCAGAACAAGAAACATAATGAACATGAGAAAACATGAGACGCTCTTTTGGAGCGCAGACACTCAATAGAGTTCTGGAGGTAAGAATACTGAACCACTTTGATGGACTTTGACTATTTTAGAAATGACCAAAACAACATTTCAGATGTTCTACAATGTGGTCTGTCGCTGGTTTGTCCATTAATGTCGTACCGTTTTTGTTATCACAAGATCTGTTCAAATAAAATCATGTTACTTTTTGATGCACATGCTGGAATTTATTTAATAAATGTGTGTCCTCCATAGTTTATACATATTATTTCATATCAGATAAAAATTTGATCCTACTCAGTCTATCCTACTCTTTTTCTATGCGCATTTTCAAAAGCTATGCACACCTTGGCATTTCCGTTGAGCATTGTTTGTGCTTATTATTCCAAAATGCGCATATGAAATAGGTGAATGGAAAACAAAGCTAAAAAGCTTGGCCCACACCGAATCTGTGTGTGCAGAAATCCACAGATTTTTTTAGCCCATCATTGAGTCTATTTATTTACTTGTGTAGATGTATATTTATTAAATGTAAAAAATTATTGCAGTAATATTATTGACTAATATGAAATTCATTTATTTGCAATACAGTTTGTAAAGTCATATTTTCTGTTATTTAGTAGATATATGCAGGGTTCAACACTAAGGATTTTTTGTACTGGTGGTTCCGATTTTTGCTTGCCCTGCCAAAATTTTCACTGGCCCCACCAAAAAAAGAAGTTAATAGCTATTTCTTAGCCACATATTTCAAATAATGTGTCAAATAATACCTGTGAATTTAGAATTAAATGTTTTTTAAATGTTAATAAATATATAATGAGCAAAATTCAACGTGTTATGCAAATAAAAAGAGCAGTATGGAAGTTTTCAATTATTTAAATAAATATTAAATAATTTGTTATATAAACTATACATTTTTTTCGTTGTGTCATACCCAAGTAAGTATCTGCTTCAATACGTTAGAAACAGACATTTTCTTTTAGCCTCATAATTTGATGTTGCTGTCTCTTCGCTGGACTGGTTGTTACCAGGTTATGGAAAAACTAACAAGCTCAAAACATCCAATCAGATGAGAGGAACTAAAACGCAATTTGGTGTGACCGACAAAAACTGTTTCTCCATTCTAAGACTGTATTTGCATGCAGTTGACAAATAGTTGTAGGGAAATTAAACATTAGTATCAAGGCAGGGCCAGTAACGATCATGTCTACTGGACCAGGCATCTCTCATGCTGGCCCTGGGCCATCGGGCAGTCCTTATTGTTGAGCTCTGATATGAGAGACTTGCTTTGTGGATCTAATTGGATTTGCATTGTTCATGGGGTTGGTTTCTGTTATTACACAGCAACTGGTATGGTTATTAAATGAATAGTGCACAGTGTAAATGTTTAAAGATTACAAATTACATCTCAAACTGACACACCTTTAACTATATACACTATTCATCCATACATTCATTTTCTTTTCAGCTTAGTCCCTTTATTAATCAGGGGTTGCCACAGCAGAATCAACCGCCAACTTATCAAGCATATGTTTTACGCAGCGGATGCCCTTTCAGCTGCAACCATCACTGGGAAACATCCATACACACTCATTTACACACATACAGTACGGATATACAAATCTATACCACATGTCTTTGGACTGTGGGGGAAACCAGAGCCCCCGGAGGAAACTCACGCCAACACAGGGAGAACAAACTCCTCACAGAAATGCCAACTGACCCAGAAGCTAGCGACCTTCTTGCTGTGCGGTAATTGTGCTACCCACTGCACCAAAGTTATTAAAAATGTATTCTTTTTTTTTTATTTTATATATTAAGTTTTTTAGTTATGATGATCATTCCACATAAATCCACAGATCTTTTACAAAATTCTGTGCAGAAAAAACTAAAAATGTCCGCAGGTTCTGCCTGGCCCTGCTAATAGCTACTGGCTTCCAACCTTCTTCAAAATATATAAATATATCTATATTTGTGCCCATCAGAAAAAGGAAACTCAAACAATATTGGTGAGTAAGTTTTCACTTTTGGGTGAAACATCTCTTAAGAGCAGTGGGGATGAATTCTGCAATTTTAATGGAATGTAAGAAAAGAAAACACATTTGCATACCCGACAGTGAGTGGTGTCTTGAATTATGTATCTACGAAAAGCCTCAACAATTCTATTCAGCATGCATCTCTGCTCTCTGGAGAAACCAGATGATACCTACAAACAGCATTTTTCAGGAGAAGAGACTGAATATTTATCAGCTTTGAGATATCACTGAACTCAAATGTAATGTTTGGGAAAGCTAAATAATGCGAGAGGGGTTTTACCCGGGTGTTGATTCTGCTGGTGGACGAGACGCTTCTGCTTTCAGAGTAGTCGTCTTCAGCTCTTGCTGATGATCCATTGTGTCCTCTGTGTTTGGAGCCCTTCCTCAGTCTCTTTGATTGGCATTGCACTTCTGTAAGCAGACCTGACAAAAAGACACCAGCGATCAGCTAATGCCGACAGTGCTTTTCTGTGAAGCAGCATCTGCTTCTGTTTTTCCTGTATCAACATCTCAAAAAGCATCTTAGTGAGATTTAAAATCAGTGCAGAAGGTTTTACGTCAATCTCACACTCTGCCAGCATCCCGACGGCTCTGCATTTGCGCAGTCTGCAGTCCTGACACTTTCTCCGCATGTACATGTCCATCTCACAACTTCCGCCACTCTTGCAGTGGTACACGGCTTTTTTAGTCACGCTGCGTCTGAAGAAACCTAAACCAAGAAGACAAAAATGAGATCCGTTCACAGATGTGGTGTTGGTATCGCTTTTAAATGGCTCTGATAAACGTTCCTATGGTCATCAAGATTGTATTTATTTAGTATTTTAAAACTAAATCTCATTCATTCATTCATTTTCTTTTCAGCTTAGTCCCTCGATTAATCCGGGGTCGCCACAGTGGAATGAACCGCAAACTTATCCAGCCTTTTTTTTATGCAGCGGATGCCCTTCCAGCTGCAACCCATCTCTGGGAAACATCCATACATTCTCATTCACACACATACACTACGGACAATTTTAGCTTACCCAATTCACCTGTACCACATATCTTTGGACTGTGGGGGAAACTAGAGCAACCGGGGGAAAACCCACGCAACCATGGGGAGAACATGCAAACTCTACACAGAAATGCCAACTGACTCAGCTGAGGCTCGAACCAGCGACCTTCTTGCTGTGAGGCGACAGCACTACCTACTGCGCCACCGCGTCGGCCATATCTCTTTCTGCTTAATATATTTAAAAATCTGATTTATGCCTGAAATATTTTTATTATTATTTATTCGTTCCCTCATTACTCCAGTCTTGATTTTAGACGGTCCTTCTGAAATCATTCTAATATGTGACTCTGGACCACAAAACCATTCAATCGTCAAGTCAAGTGTCAATTTTTGGAGATTGAGATTTATGTATGACATGAAAGCTGGCAAGAATATACCCCAGCAACAAGTTTTGTGGTCCAGGGTCACATAAATATCTTTTTTAATATTAATGTTGAAAATTAAATTCTTAATCATTTTTGTGCAGTTTATAAGAAACTTTCTGTTGCATTTTAAACTTTGTGCATGAACTTTCATTACTATAAGATAATTATCCTGTAATTCCTTGAATTCATTAGAACTTTTCTGTCGCATTTTACAATTTTGGATTCATTCATTCATTCATTCATTCATTCAAGGACAATGTACAAGAGTTGTTGTGCCAGAGTTGTGCCAGAGTTAGCTATAAAGCTAATTTACGTCTGTAGTTCCTGGGCAAGAAGTTTTAACAAATTAAACGATATATTAAAAAAGTACAATATACAGTTACACAATACATACAGTACATCCTAGTCAATAAAATAAAAACAAATTAGTGGTTGCATACTTGATTTTCTTTGAGCCAAACTTTAAGCAGTTTTAAAAATATTTAAGTGATACTCTCTCTAATATACACTGGTATTTTATTCCATCTTTCTGCTGCTCTAACTGAAAAAAAACTCCAAGTGTTGCCAAAAAACACTTCTCTTGAGTTTAACTAAACAATCACTTACAGTATATTGTCCTTGCAAACAATCACACATTGTTTGAGAGGTGGTGGTGCAAGATCATTATATATTTTATACATTGAACACACATCAGCATAAAATAAGAAATTGTCAAATGTTAGTAATTTATGTAGTTAGATACAGTTACAGTAATGATAGCTCCTTGGCTTTTTACCTACAATTTTTACAGTTTGTTTAAAAATAATACACAGTGGTTTTAATGTTGTAATGTTCTTGTTGGATCAACTTGTAGTACAAGATAAATGAGAGGAAAAAGGTTTCTAAAAGGTTTAGCAGCAGCCATAGGTAACTAATGCCTGATGTTTCTATAAACCTTCTTAATGTTTGTGTTTTTTTTTTTAATTTAATGTAGAGTCCGTTATTATATCTAAATATTTAAAATAATCAATGACTTCTCCATTTTTTTGATTGAAAAAGGTAATTAACCTTCTGGGATTTCTTAATAGATAAATAATAGCTAGCTTTAAAAGAAAATAAAAACTTGATAGACCCTGGACGATTGACCACAGCACTGTTTTTAACTAATACCAGATTTGTTTTTATTTTATATTTTGGTCAATAAATCACAGTTCAGTTTTTATTATTATTTATGTAAATTCGAGGTCACCTGAACCCCTGTGAACTAAATCAATACCTCGTGATCTCTTACCAAACTCACCACACGACAATTCCAAAAAAATGTTCATTCTGAGTATGCCTCACACAAGTGAGTGGGCTTGACAAACCACATGTAGAAAGCACTCTTTCACTTCTCTGACACTTTAACCGACACTTGCACCAGTTTTGCACATTTGCACCAGACACAACCACTTCATATAAAAAGCACTGTGAATTTATGAAGTGTTTATCACACAAGTGAGTGGGCTTGACAAACCACCTGCAGAAAAACTATTCTCTCTCTCTCAAAAACAAACTACCCTTGCTAACTCTAGCACTGAATTCTCTACATTCAATCATTCATTCATTCATTCATTCATTCGTTTATTTATTTATTTCTTTATTCAGTGGCTATTAAAAAGAAATAAGCTCTGTGATATGTCCCACATCCAACCTCCTGCTTTATAAATAGTAAATCCATGCTTGTCAACCTAAATATTATGTTTTACTTCTACTCAAGAAGTGTATCATGTATTCATGTTGTCCTAAATTTAGCACTGGTGTTTTGTGAGCGTCCAACCTTTGCATCCCTCGCAGGTGAGGGCATTGTAGTGATATCCCGAGGCTTTATCTCCACACACCACACACAGCTCATCCTGGCCCTTCACTCGAGCTCCATGGCCCATTCTGGGTCTTTTCAGCACTGGAAGACCAACAATGCTGGCTCTGGTTGTTGAGCTTTGGACCTCCATATCAGGCTCACAGGTGTATTCAGAACACTGATGGCTGTAGGGGTATGGAGGGTTGCATGTTGGAACATTTTGCACCCCGTACATGGAGAACTGCACGTTGACAGGACTAAATGGTTGTTGGCCATAGAGAGGACTTTGTAGATCCGGTTCCTGGTAAGAGCAGCTCAGAGGATCCACAAGAACGTCTGCCGGGAACAGAAGAACATGAATGAAACGAGTGAAAATGTTTCACAAGGAAACACGTTCACATGATTCTTGAATTACCTAATGACTTTATGAGGCCGTTGGGATGTAATAAAAAAAGCCCAAGAGCAAGACCTTTTGAGTCTTTTCTGTCTCTGGAAACAGGATGCAGCTGAAGAGGTTACAGTTTTGTTTATGGTTGTTATTTGCTTTGTAGCTTATGGGGTTTCTATAACCATACAGAACCGAGCCTTCCTGATGTTTTTTTATTCTGTCGAAGGAGGGACGGTTACGAAGACGAATTTTAGATTTCGGTTTCCCCTTTGAGGGAGCACGTGTCGCAACTGGCTGCATTTTTGAAGCACATCTGCGAAAGACGTTTTTATTCCCATCTTGATGGACATGCAGGAACTAAGTGACGCTGAGCAAGATAAATGTTTTGCATGAGAAAAGTTAATATTGACACTTTTATTTCGGAAATAGGTTCATTTTACAACTCCCCTAGAATTAAACAGCTGAGTTTGACCATTTTTAAATCCATGCAGTCATTCTCCCGCTCTGGGGAAAGCACTTGTATCTTACAGTAGCTTAGCATAGGTCATTGAATCAGATTAGATCATTAGCATCTTGCTCAAATATTTCATAAAATAGTTTTGATCATTTTCCTATTTAAAGCTCGACTCTTCTGTAGTTACATCATATACTAAGACCGATGGAAAATGAAAAGTTGCTATTTCTAGGTTGATATGTCTAGGAACTATTTCAGCGCAATAATCAAGGTATTTTGCTGCTGTACCATGCCTTTAGCAGGCACAAAATGATATTACACAGCACCTTAAAATAGTCCACAACAGTTTCTGTTGGTCTTAGTACACAGTGTAAGTACAGAAGTGTCAAGCTTTAAATAGGAAACTTAGCAAAACTCTTTTTTTGAGCAAGATGATCATGGTCTAATCTTCAACCCTGTTACTAGAGATCTACCTACCTGAAGAGTTCAGCCAAAGCCTGTTGAAAGCAGGCTTGAAATCATTCATTTAAAATACCTAATGGCTAATGCTGACACTGCCTATGGCTAACACTATTGCAGTAAGTAGGGAAGGAGACTAAAAGCCGAGATATGATTGGCTGAGACATGCTTCATGCGACTAAGTTAGTGTTACGGGTCCAATGGTAGTTAATAAACACTTTTCACAAGACAATTATGACATAATAATAATGAAATAAATATAATAATAATTGCTTACATTTATATAGCGCTTTTCTAGACACTCAAAGTGCTTTACACAATTGGGGGGGTTGGGGGGGGGGAGATCTCCTCATCCACCACCATGTTTAACATGTGGTGGACATGTTTAACGTTCATAGGCATCTTAAATCTTTGAAAGTTTTTAATATTTAGATTGTTTTAATAACGTATGTACACTCAGCGGCCACTCTATTAGGTACACCTTACTAGTACCGTGTTGGACACCCTTTTGCCTTCAAAACTGACCTAATCCTAGTGGCATAGATTCAACAAGGTACTGGAAATATTCCTCAAAGATTTTGGTCCATATTGGCATGATAGCATCACGCAGTTGCAGCGGATTTGTCAGCTGCACATCCATGATGTGAATCTCCCGTTTCACCACATCCCAAAGGTGCTCTATTGGATTAGGGTCTGGTCACTGTGGAGGCCATTAAACTACATTGTCATGTTCAAGACACCAGTCTGAGATGATTAGGGCTTTATGACATTGCACATTATCTTGGAAGTAGCCATCAGTAAATGGGTAGTCTGTGGTCATAAAGGGTAGGACATGGTCAACAACAATACTCAGCTAGGCTGTGGCGTTGACACAATACTCAATTGGTACTAATCGGCCCAAAGTGTGTCAAGAAAATATCCCCCACACCATTACACCACCACCAGCCTGAACCATTAATACAAGGCAGAATGGATCCATGCTTTCATGTTGTTGATGCCAAATCCTGATCCTACCATCCAAATATTGCAGCAGAATTGGAGACTCATCAGACCAGGCAAAGTTTTTCCAGTCTTCTATTGTCCAATTTTGGTGAGCCTGTGCGAACTGTAGCCTAAGTTTCCTGTTCTTAGCATCTGGTGTGGTCCTCTGCTGCTGTAGCCCATCTGCCTCAAGGTTTGATGTGTTGTGTGTTCTGCAGACCTCGGGTTGTAATGAGTGGTTATTTGAGTTACTGTTGCCTGTCTATCAGTTCAAACCAGTCTGGCCATTCTCCTCTGATCTCTGGCATCAACAAGGCATTTGCGCCCACAGAACTGCCGCTCACTGGATATTTTCTCTTTTTTGGACCATTCTCTGTAAACCCTAGCGATGGCTGTGCGGGAAAATCCCAGTAGATCAGCAGTTTCTGAAATACTCAGTCTGGCACCAACAACCATGCCACATTCAAAGTCACTTAAATGACCTTTCTTCCCCATTCTGATGCTCAGTTTAAACTGCAGCAGATCGTCTTGACCATGTCTATGTGCCTAAATGCATTGAGTTGCTGCCATGTGATTGGCTGATTAGAAATTTGCATTAACAAGTATACCAAAGAAAGTGGCCGTTGAGTGTATATTCATATGTAATTATGTATGTATTATATCATCTTTGCATCGAATTACAAAAAAACTATTAAACGCTTCTATAAGGTGTTTCTAATGCAGCGTCTATGGGACAGGACAGTAAATTTGATGTTGTTCACTCTTCTGGCTGCTGTTATCAGTCTCACACATTTTTTACCTTCTTGAAAGTCTTGATAACACCATCGTGGAGTTTGTCTTTTATTATTTCAGCAAATTGAATTGTAAAACATTATTTCTTGTACTCTCCTGTTCACTGCACTCTTAGTTTACCCAACTTTGACAAGTTCTGCTGCTTAGAAACCCAGAAATGCGAAAAGGGTCCATATAGACATTCATCTCCCCCATAGTAAGAAAATCTCTGGTTCAGCTCCAACCCTGATCAAACACACCTGAACCAATTAAATAGGACCTGATCAGTACTTAATTAAGATAATTACAGACAGATCTGGGTTGCAACTGAAATCTGCAGGAAGGTCGATCTCCAGGAA
This sequence comes from Danio albolineatus, assembly GCA_903798035.1. Lineage (NCBI taxonomy): Eukaryota > Metazoa > Chordata > Actinopteri > Cypriniformes > Danionidae > Danio > Danio albolineatus. Next base: position 6,884,884 of record CAIGQQ010035257.1, on the reverse strand, counting down.
CCAGATCGGTGGTCTATTACAAATCAGTTTAGGATAAGCTAAGCTAAAAGTTCTTAAAATCAGACCCGGAGGCTGAATTGAATCAAGTGATCAAACTAAACTGCTTAACTCTAGGGAAGTGTTCCTTTAAGTAAAACTAATTCCATCAAGCCAATTCCAACAAATCCATCACAGTTTTTCTCCGTCATCCATAAATATCCTTCTGCAATGTGGTGGTCTCTTTACTGGCCTTCAATCCTGTCTTTTTCACAGATGTTTTATGTCCTGTTCCAGCTAGAGCATAACTTTTCCGGTGCTAGCATCTATTTGTAAACCACTGAACTTCTTCATAAACATTGATGCTGGTGAGAAGCTTTGCTAAAATACTATCATTGATTGACCTTCCAGACACTGCAGTGAATTAAATGACAAAGCCAAACTGACAAAGCATTATTCAAAAAGTAATTGTTTCTTAAGGTGACGGCTTTGACATAATATTTGGACATTTAGCTGTAATGAACTAGTGAATGAAATAGACCAAAGACTGTAAAATACCTAATCTGTCTTATGATCATATTCAAAGCAAACGTTTATTCAAGTAGCTCATTTTAAATAATTGTCGAGAATGCTGTGCCTCTACTAGAATTTAATAGTCTTTTTTAAGAGCATGGCTAAAAGTCATCAGAGAATTTATTTATTCATTTAGTTCACTTATTTTTTTTATATATATATTTTTTTATTTTGTTTTTTTCGACAGCAAAAATGCTATTTAAATTACCTGTATTGTCCAGGTCACCGAAAATGTTTTTATTAGTAGTTAAAGTGGCATAAGAATTTATTATTTATACATTTGTATCTATTTGTATTTTGAATTAGTTATTTTCTATTAACTCAGGGTGTCTGTGGACTCTTAAAAAGTCTTTCACTCCGTCTTTAAATTTTAGGCCTAACAATCACTTAAATATGGTGTTGTTGGTTATTTTAAACTGGTATAATTTTTTTTTTGTAAGCTTACCCAATCGGTAGAAACAATAATCTATCTAAATATATATGAGCAATTCCAGCGTTATGGATGTGACATTTGCAGTAAAAACTCAAAACATAAACGCACAGATAAGGTATATGTTAACATTATATTGAAACATCTGTTTACATTTTCCAAAACAAATATACACAGAATCATGGGGTCAGAAAAATATCTGAAAATAATTTTTATACTTTAAATGAGGAAAATAAACATGCGTTATGGATGTGACTAAAAAAGTCTGTGAGTTTACAGTGTACAACATACTTTGTAGAAATTCTGTGGATTAAACTGCACAACCCAAAAGAAATAATGCAAATCACAAGGATAAGTGTCGGCTCTCTAAGCAAAAATGGTTGGTTTTATTTTAATTTACATTTTTGCGTTTATGAAGAAAAAGCTTCGTTATGGATGCGACACTTTTCTGTTATGGATGTGACGGATGTGAAATTTCTACTTGTGAGATTTTGGTAAATCAAATATAATTGTTTGAAAACATTGACCGAGACATGTTTGAGTATTTGTAAAGCACTGTAAAATACAAGGATACACAAGAAAAATTAGAAGGGTTTCGCTATTTATGATGACAACTTAATTTTTTCATGACAAGGTTGACATTTGCATGGAATTGCTCATATATATAAATATATGTAAATGTATATGTAAATGTATATTAAAACGTTTAACAAAAGATACATTTTTACTCTATTTACTAGTTTAGTTTAATTATCTTCCTTACAATAACATTTGTTCATAAGTTCTCCGTGTATTTAAAGTTACTTGGTGAGGATGCTTACCTGTCATAGACACACTGTTTATTTTTATCAGAGTATCCACAGGGACTTTAAAAGTATTAAAAAGTCTTAAATGCTATTTTGCAGTGTATTAAATTTTATATCATTTTTGATCATGCAATGTATGGTTGTATGCTAAAGTCTGCCTGAATTAAATCTGCGAATATCAGGATGCTGTGTAGTTTATGAAATCCTACCAGATTTGACATCATGCTGCTTTGTTTACTGCAGAAACAAAGGCATCACCATTATTTCTGCAGTTTTATAGGTGCCAACCTGCTGAGTTAGTTAGATTTAATAGATTTTTATTTAGTCTATGACTATGTTTCAGTTTTGGATTGATTTCTTACATTAATATTCAGTAAATATACTGCAAGTTAAAATCTCGCCAGTGTTTCCGGTTGAAAAAGTGGTTATGATGTCTTAAAAGGTATTGAATTTCACTCTCTGATTCCTGTATATACTCTGATTATCCTTTATTATCATTATTATTAACATTTGTCTTTTTTTTTTTAAAGAAAATTATTGCTGAAAAAAGTATATGTATATAGTTTGCTTGTTTTTACACATTGTTTAAAATAAATGGCTGAGAAATAGCTTTTTTCCCCACCTGCCATTAGGAAAAAAACTAGCATTTTCCCCTGTATAAATCTGAAATTTCATTCGTAATGGACTTAAAAAGGTTTTAAACCATGTAACTGCATCATCACTCATTTTCTATTTCATTATTCTTAATTTTTCGTTCCACTTTTAATTGATTTGTTTCAGTTTTAAAAAGTCCTTCAGCTGAAGCTAGTCGCCAGTTACATTTCACTTTTTTCTAGGGCTGTGCAATATGCACAAAATAATCATACTGCAATTTTTATTTTTTTGAACGATTGCGATTGTAATTTTATTTGCGATTTTGGCAGCTGTTTTTGCTTACTCAAACAAGCTACATACACACATTCTAAATGTATTCAGTGCACAAGAAGTGCATAACAAAACATTTCACAATGAAATAACATAGTATTAAGTTTAATAAATAAAACTGTAGTAAAATTGTCTTTAAAACAGACAACATGAAATAAATGAAGATGAACTAACCTCACCTCTAGTTAAACACATACTGTACACAGTAGTACTAACTGCTTGATAAACAAAACTGTAATAAATTGTCTTAAAAACAGACAACATGAAAAAATAAAGATGAACTAACCTCAATTCCAGTTAGAACAAGTAAAAAAAACTAACGTAAATCAAAACCACCTATTCGGTTCTCCCGCTCAACTTCGTCGCGCGCAGAGTGAGCTTTGATTGGTTAACATCTTTCTCCGCTCAGCTTAGCCGTAATTGCCAGCCGTGCTGTGTCAGCTCTGATTGGTTAACATATTAAAATCATGCGCACAAGAACGTGAACAAAAATTAAAATAAATTAATAGATAAAATTGCAGCCTTACGCAATTTAAAAGTTGCATGTGCTTGAATTGCGATTTTGTTTTTGGGATTGCGCTTAATTGTACAGCTCTACTTTTTTTTTTAAATAAAAAAAATGGTTCCCAGTGACTTTTTTAATGAATAAGAAGCTGTAATTCGCGGAGTAAATGATGACAAAATGTTGGTTTCTGAGTAAACTCTCCCAACTATTCTAATGTTGTAATTCATTACAACATCAAAACATCACAAAATCAGATGTACAGTTGAAGTCAGAATTATTAGCCCCCTTGTATATTTTCTTCCCAATTTCTGTTTAACAGAACAAATTTTAACACATTTCTTAACATAATAGTTTTAATAACTCATCTCTAATAACTGATTCATTTTATCTTTGCCATGATGACAGTAAATAATATTTTACTAAATACTTTCAAGACACTAGTATTCAGCTTAATGTGACATTTAAAGGCTTAACTAGGTTAATTAGGCAAGTTTGGGTAATTAGGCAAAGCATTGTATAACGATGGTTTGTTCTGAGACAATCAAAGATAAATATTGCTTAAAGGGGATGATAACATTGACCTTAAAATAGTTTTAAAATTAAAAACTGCTTTTTTTCTAGCTGAAATAAAATAAAGATACTTTCTCCAGAAGAAAAAATATTATATTCCTTGCTCTGTTAAACATCATTTGGGAAATATTTGAAAAATAAAACAAAATAACAGGAGGCTAATCATTTTGACTTCAACTATATGTAAAAATGTCATCTTACCATAATATTGCGAATGGTCTGTGATGTCAAAGGCATCTGATGCAGAGAGGTAGCCGCTGACGGACATGCTCATCTCAGGATCTGTCCCTTCTCTCATCTGATCACTGGATTCTCACTCTTCACAGAGATGGCCTGGATCTAGAAACGCACATAAACTTTCACTCACCATACTTAAAGATCATAATCCACTGCCTGCAAACATTTCTTCAGCCCCAGAGAAAGCTATTTTAGTCATGACTGTCACGAAAAGGTTATGCCAGAACACTGGAGGCTGTGGAGGTCTGTGTCTGTGCTCCTCTGGGGCTCTGAGAGCATCTGAAAAGCATGGACTGTGAGAATAAGAGCAGAGATGAGGCCCGTGTGTCCAAACAGCTGCTCTGGCACACGTTTCACAGAAAAGGCCTCACAAAGAGAAGTCTGTCCCGATCATTCTCTACAGGTTTAGCCTCTAGTTGACTCTCAGCATTCAGCAGCAGCTGTGTGAAAGCACCTGAGCTCACATCCTGGTCCAGGAACGCGAAAGCAGACCTGCAAAACCCTTTGAATCTACTGTACTGGATCCAAAACTTGGACCGTTCTGGCTTTTTGCTATGTGTGAAGCAAATGTCTTCAAGTTAACTGTTTTCACTGTGAAAACTACACTCAGTGGCCACTTTATTAGGTACACCTGTCCACTTGTTAACGCATATTTCTAATCAGCCAATCACATGGCAGCAACTCAATACATTTAGGCATTGAGAGACAGTCAAGAGGATCTGCTGCAGTTCAAAAAAGCATCAGAATGGGGAAGAGGGGTGATTTAAGTGACTTTGAACATGGCATGGTTGTTGGTGCCAGATGGGCTGGTCTGAGTATTTCAGAAACTGCTAATCTACTGGGATTTTCACGCACAGCCATCTCACGGTGCCACTCCTGTCAGCTAAGAACAGGAAACAAATTGCCTAATCTGATGAGTTCCGAATTCAGCTGCAACATTCAGATGGTAGAGTCAGAATTTGGCATCAATAACATGAAAGCATGGATCTATCCTGCCTTGTATTAACAGGCTGGTGGTGGTGGTGTAATGGTGTGTGGGATATTTTCTTGGCACACTTTGGGCCCATTAGTACCAACTGAGCATTGTGTCAATGCCACAGCCTACGTGAGTATTGTTGTTGAACATGTCCATCCCTTTATTACCAAAGTGTATCCATCTTATCCATCGACTGCTACTTCCAGGATAATGTGCAATGTCATAAGGCCTGAATCATCTCAGACTGGTTTCTTGAACATGACAATGAGTTCACTGTACTCAAATGGCCTCCACAGTCACCAGATTCAATCCAATAGAGCCCCTTTGGGATGTGGTGGAACGGAAGATTCACATCATGGATATGCAGCTGACAAAAGGGGCTCCAACCCAGTACTAGTAAGTTGTACCTAATTAAGTGGCCGCTGACTGTATATCAGTTAATTAATAAGTTCTGTATTTCATGATTGAGATTTTAAAAAACTAATTTTAAAGTTTATTTATGGTTATGAATCACATTCTGGGACCTGGATCTCTGCTCTGTTGACTTTTGATGTTAAAAATTCAATTGTGCAGTTTAACAAAGTGAAATTTTAGTAGTTTAAAACAATATAAAGTAAAATATAATATAATGTATAAAAGAAATAATATAGAGATAATTAAATGAATAAAACAACAGAAAATATACCTGTGGATTATTTTACAAGACTAACCCATACAATATATCACTTTAAAAAAATTATTAAAAATGTCAATAAAATTCACTTTTTAAAACGTTTCCACATCAGAAGTTGTTGGAGGAGACCAAGGTCCCATAATGCAATTCAAAGGCATAAAAAATAACAATCACAAAATACAGAAAACTGTTCATTTATGGATATTTTTTCCATTTTCACCTAAGATACTATGGTGCAGAGTGAACATAGTATGAGTAGGAGCAATTAGAGGAAAATGGTAGCTCAAAAATGAACATTTTGGCATCTTTTACTCATCCGACCTGTATGAATTGCTTTCTAATGCAGAAGATTCCAAAGTTGCTGATCCCCACTGAACTTCTGCTGTTTTAAAAATAAATACTTTAACTTCAGACTTCATTGAGGAATGTACTGGTTGGTTATCAACTTTTTAGTTTAACCATCCCTTTAATATAAAAGGTAAAACAAGTGCCATCATACCAATATCAGTATGCACCCTATTAAAACACTACAGCAAAAGTACAACTCTGGAGGCTGTGTAGTTAAGTACAGGCGAATAGTCCTATTATTATTAATAGGTCTTATCATAGAAATCCTAGACATGTATACATAGATGCCACACAAACCATTTCAAACATGTTGTACGAGTCAACATTGACCATAGTGTCTTCAGTGGTTGAACTATAATCATGCAAAGCTCTAATAACAAAATCCATTCATTCATTTTCTTTTAGGCTTAGTCCCTTTATTAATCTGGGGTCGCCACAGGGGAATGAACCGCCAACTTATCCAGCATGTTTTACACAGCAGATGCCGCAACCCATCACTGGGAAACATCCATACACATTCATACACTATGGACAATTTAGCCTACCCAGTTCACCTATCCCATATGTCTTAGGGATAAACTGGATAAACTTGTGGGGGAAACCGGAGCACCTGGAGGAAACCCACTCAAACACGGGGAGAACATGCAAACTCCACTCAGAAATGCCAACTGACCAATTCGAGGCTCGAACTAGTGACCTTCTTGCTGTGAGGCGATCGTGCTACCCACTGCGCCACCGTGACGTCCTAACAAAATCTAAGTGAAATTCAAAAACTTTTGCATCAGATATGCGCATTTACTAAGGGCAATACGAAACACGTGTTGCGCTGCTTACTCTAATGGTAATATGTTGCAGTAAACGCACACCATGACAACATGACAAAGAAGAAAAGACATATGCAAAGACATTTTTTACAGTTTTTTAGGTGTCAAAAGTGTTATTGGAGCTTCATATGATTACAGTTGAACCACTGAAAACACATTTAAGGTTTTAACAGTGTTTTAGTTTTGCATTTTCCTGGACTTTGCACATCTCTGGAGCATTGCGGTCTATGTAGGGTCAGAGAGCTCGTCGATTTCATCTAAAATATCTTCATTTGTGTTACGAAAATGGATTGAATCTCTTGATGAGATTGAAACAACACAAGGGTGAGTAATTACTACCAGAACTAACATTTTTGGCTTAACTAACTCTTAAATGCTTTGAGCACTCAGTCAAAGTACATCATCTGCATGACTCATGAGTTCTCAGAAACCTCCAGTGCCCAATACTTCAAAACACTGATGCCAAAAAAACAAATCAGTATCATTGATCAGTCGCACTGACTTCCAAATGTGCATCTCTGAAGAATAGTTCCTCCAGTTCTCATTAACTTACAGTGACTCTCTGTGTGGCAGTGCGGTTTCCCAGAGGACTGACAGAGGGACATGCAGCTCATCTCTGGAGCTGAAGGGAGTGTTTATACACGCTGTGTTTGCCACGGCTCTGTTTGTCATGCAGTTAATCTTTGACATTGAAAAGATTGAGGACTGCAGGAATCTAACCTTCCCACCCGATATACTTTAGACCCCATGGAGGGGGTGGCCTTTTCCTGAAAACTCAAATTAAGACATGGCCGCTCCACGTGCCCTCTCGTGTCCCGCTCGTTGTGTTGACAGAGAACATCCTCCATGGCGTTATTGTGGTAGCATTTGAAAAAGGCTGACCTCAGTTTCGCTGTGTCGAAATATAGATATCATTAGTGCCTCTGAGACCCAAGGGAGGGGAATTTTTGCTATTGCTCCCATGCCATCCATCACAATATCTGTGGGTTCTTTCCTTTTAAAAAAAAAACTTGCAGGATTAACAAAACAACCTTCTTTGAACTTCTGGGACGGTTTGGTTCCAGATGGGGTTAAAGAGAGCAAAGCTCCAATGAGTTTGAACACTCATTCATTTTTCACAAGAACATAAATAGCCACAATGTAAATAAACATGGCTTTAGCGTAAAACCATTGCTCACTTTTTAAAATAAAGGTGTTTTCACAGCTTAGCCAAAGAAGAACCATTTTTAGCTCTACAAAGGACCTTTTCGAGAACCATTTTTTCTTAGTGTGAAAAACTATTTATAATAAAATTCATAATAATATATGTTTTTTCTGAAATGGATAAGTTTTGGAGAATTAAGATTTTTGTTGAGCTGTGGTTAAAAGGATAGCTTACCCAAATGTGATAATTACAGTGGTTCTAAACTGAATTTCTTTCTTCTATTGAACACAAAACAAGATATTCTAAAGAATTTTGGGGAAAAGCAGCTACTGACATCCATTGTAAAACAAAAGTTACTATGGAAGTCAATGGCGGTCTCTTCAGTATATATTTGTTTGTGTTCAACAGGAGAAAGAAACTTAAACAAGTTTGGAACAAGCAGAAAAAGAGGATGAGTTAATGATGGCTCAATTTTCAATAGGCCTTCAGGTTATTAAGAGATTAATGCACATCATGCTCAAAAATGTCTAACTTTAGACAAAAAAATAATTGTCTAACTTTTATAAATTGTTCATTTTTCAGCTATAGGGCTATATTTTGTGTACAATTTGTTTTTATACATTTTATAATTATGTCATTAAATGGTGTGTCTTTTACATCTAGTAGTTTACTTTAAAAATAGCAATTACTTAATTCAGGCAGAAGTTCAGAAACTGTTAATAAAAACAAACTTTAAATTATATGTTTAAAATGTTGGGTTTCAATATCATGACAAATAAATCATGTTAATCACCACAATCATGAGTCTAGGGGCCCTATCATACACCCGGCGCAGTAAGGCGCAAGACGTGTTTGACGTGATTTGTTGCTATTTTCAGACCATCACAACCTTAATTTTCAGGTTTTGCACCACGTTGTTTAAATAGCAAATCCAATTGCGCTACCTTGTGGACTTATTTGTGTTCCGGTCTAAAAAGGAGGCGTGTTAAGGCGCATTGTAGGTGCGTTGCTATTTTTAGGAACTAAAATAGACTGCGCCATTGACTAGCAAAAAAACGGTCCAGCACAGACCGCGTTACTTATGCGCCTATGAAGGTCCAATTGCTTACACACACAGGATGTGCAGCAACACATAAATATCCTTACATACGAAAAACTAATTAAATGATTAAAATGTTACAAAAATGATTATTTTCTACATATAAAAACCACTACCACCATGTCTTCTTCACCTCAGGGGGCTTTTTCAGCTCATTCATGACATTTTGCATTTGTATAATGTTTACTATTATTATCAGTATTATTTATTATATGCATATTTATATTTGTTTTAATTAAAACAAGTTTGTCCACCTGTCAGTTTTTGGAGATGTATGCATCACCATAGGGTGCATAAGAATAGGATGGGTGTTTGGATTTAAGTCAGTTTTTGACCACACTTCATTATTATTGTCCATTTATTTGTTTACTGGAAATTAGAACTGAATTTAGAAATAGTTTTGAAACAAATCTTTGGCTTAACAAATGAAATTAATTATGTAGGGTAATGAATATCTTCAGTGGAGAGCATACAACATTGTTTCCTTATCCACGAAAGTAAAGGAGGAAAGTAAAGTGTAAAAGTATAAAGAGGCCGAATGGAGGAGGCTCATTCTCTATCCTTGCGCTGCTGATAATGGTCTGTTTAACCGTTTTCTCACTAGTGAAGCATTCAGTTTTTCCACTTATAAAGTCCACCATGTAAATACCAAATGCGCCATGGCCAACGCAACTGACTCTTAAAGGGAATGGGAGATGAGACTCTTATTGGCTTAATGCACGTTGTGCTCAAACACACCCATAACTTATTAAGAGAATAAGCACATCCCTGTTAGACCATGTGCCAGGGTGCAGAGCGTATTTTTCAGTCCTTAAAATATAGCAAAAATTTGGATTCAGACATGCACTTAATGCTTTTCCACCATGCGCTTTAGACTCTGTGCCTAGATCATTAAAATAGAGCCGTAATAGTTTAATTTAAATGTTTAATTGTGCTTTTTTTGCCCATTTGTCTTTAATTTTAAGGCAAAAAACCGCATGAGCATCACCTTAAAATCCCACAAAAATCACAAGAACATGTGAAAGACATGAGGACAGTGGGGTTTTTGTAAGTGATTTCAAAACAGCCCTATAAATGACAATGAGCTTTTTTGTTTTATGTTAAAGAGTTTTACATGAACATCTTTCATAAGACAACCTAATGGGAGTACAGCTTGCATTAGAAGATTATCACCGTCATATTAATAATATAGACAATACTACACTGTAAATTGAATAAACTGAATTTCTGAATGAATGCGGTATCAGTTGGTAACTCTGGTGTAATTTGAACGAGAGCGGGTGATCTTAACAATATAGCTTTTCCGAGAGATAGAGAGAGTAAGAGCGCGCATCCGCCATGTTGCTGTCTGTGTGTGTGTGTAAACGAGAGAGAGCACGCGCATTCGCTTTGGTGCTGTGTGTCGCTTGTTATAGGCTGTCTGGACTTAGCATCCAGCTTTTGCTTTTGGGAGGCATATTTAATCGCTAGGGCCTATACATTTTACATTTTTCCATGGCCCAATACATACCTGCTATGTGTATAGAAATAATTCTGATATGATGTATGAAATCGGTAGTTGGCAAATATATTGAGTGGATATGTTTGTAAATCTGACTTTGAAAGCATCGGGTGAACAAAGTCTGAATATACAGCGGGAGCGGACGGGTGCGGAATAAAACCTGGCGGGAGCGAGACTAAAAATTCAGTCCAGCGCAGATCCCTAAACTGGAGCACCCAGAGGAAAAACCAATACGGCGAGAACATGCAAACTCTACACTAAAATGGTAACTGGTGCAGCCGGGACTTGAACCAGTGACCTTCTTGCTGTGAGGGGACAGTGCTAACCACTGAGCCACCGTGTTGCCCGTTAACTTATTAGTTTTTAGAAATTTTAAGTAGATCAAACATGAAACAGTTAAGAATGATGTTGTTTAAGCTCATTTTAAATACATTTAAATGCAATTTATAAGTATATATCCACTATTTTCTCATTTATCCATCTGTTATCTTATTTAATGTTAGCTAGTTGCTCGTAGCCAGACTGTGTTTACAGATTTAAGCATGAATCACTGACGGACAGTGCTAGACTAAAGTCCAGAGGTGCTGCTAATGTTTTGAATGTAGGTGATTATCAACAGCGGTTCATCGGGACAGACTGACGTAAGGCTGATAATGGAAGTGTAAGGTATTCCAGGTGTAGATAACGCAATTAAAGCCGTCTGCTCTATTAAAAACAAAGTGTGCATTGATCAAATGGCAACTTGTCATTGATTTCTGCCTTTGCTGTTGACTCGTGTAGCAGCCAGAATAAACATGGAAGTGAATGTCTAAATGGCCGCTCAACAAATGCCAACATTTCAAACATTCTTAAGTTGTCTGTTGGATTTGGGATGTTGGGAAACAGAACTGTCACGATCACACTGACCCAGCGAAGCCAAGAGCTGCAGATAATGAGGTCTGCTGTGTGAGACTCCACTACTTTAAGAATATGTATTTAAAAGCAGAACATTTGTTTAGCAAAAGGAAGCCCTAAACTATATTAACTCGAGCATCTTTGAAACTTACAGCGATGTTTTATTCACAGTGTTCAGGCCTGTGGCCAGCCTGATAAAAGGGTTGATTGACCTTTTTGCAGTTATACGCCTCATTTTCTTTTTAATCATGCTGCATTTTAATGACATTTTAAGCACAGTTTTTAGCTGAATTAGCTTGTCAGATAGTGATCATAACCACATGTTTTTTCTAAAGATTAAAAAAAAAAAAAAAAAAAAGATAAAAAGAAAGAAATATGAAAAAATATATACTTATTTTAAAAATACAAATGTATTAATTCATGTACTGTTAGAAACAATTAGGCAAATAACAAACTGGCCAGCACTTTGGCCATTTGAATAATAAAAATACAAAATAAGTGAAGTTTCACAAACTAATTTTGAGAGGAGCGTGTGATATGATTGATCGCAGCTGGTCTTTCATCTGTAATCATTAGTTAGCCAATCAGGTCATTCCAAACTCTCTATAAATAGCCCAACTAACATTACTGCCTCATCTTCGTTTTTTGAAGAACCCCGCAACCACCCCATCTCCACCTTTCCTCCTTTACTAGGGGGAGCTCTCGAGAACTATCTGATCTTGTACCCCCTTACATGCTCAATTATCTCCGAGCTCAGGGTTCTATCTAAGTGTGAACTCTTAAAACATAATAATATAATGCAGAGCTTCACATTTTTTCTAGTATGTCTTGTAGAAAGTACATTTGAAAGTTCATGGATGACAACAATTCATTTTAATATGAGCTGCTTTTGGTGCTTCACAGCATTTTATTGCTCATTTTTTGTTTCAAGACTAAGGTCCAGGATTTAGAATAAAATGTACTTGTAAAATATTTTCTCTATTTAAAAACAATACAGTAGCGAAAGATGACTTCCCCTACATCAGATTGTATGTCTTTATTAGGAAAATAATTGTTTGCATTGGCCAAAACTGATTAGCTGAAGTCACACTGAAGCATCAGCCAGTAGAGTATTCTGCTTGGCTTTAAAGCCTTTGTCAGTGTGGGGTGGGTCTTTCCAACCACCCGAACCCTGCCTGGCTACGGGCCTGGTGTTGATTTTAGTATAATGCAAATATACTGTGCTTTAAAAGTTCAGAGCCAGTAAGTTTTTGAATTTTAATGAATAGTTTTAATCATGCATTGATTTGAGAAATTGAGTAATTTCATAAGTGATTGTAAAGAATGCCACAAACACGTACATTTCAAATAAAATTACAGACATTTATCAGTTATCGTTCAGATAATCTTGAATCGGTTTCCTCAAAAATATTTGATAATAGTGAAAAATATTTCTCGATATTGGTTTAACATATTAAAAATGACTTCTGAAGGACTAAAGTAATAATGATAAAAATTCAGCTTAACATCAGAGGAATACATCTTTTTTACATTATATTAATATAGTAATCAGTGATATTCACAATAGTTTACTGTATTTATAGTAGTTTTAAATTCATGTTAGGCGAGCATAAGATGTTTTTCAAAAACAAAGATGATAGACCGATAGAACGATAGAACGATAGAACGATAGATAGAACGATAGATAGAACGATAGATAGATAGAGAGAGAGAGAGAGAGAGAGAGAGAGAGAGAGAGAGAGAGAGAGAGAGAGAGA
>CAIGQQ010035257.1:6843195-6866091 GCA_903798035.1 Danio albolineatus | reverse complement strand
CTTGTCTTGTTTCTAGTCCAAATATCAATTCTTAAATCAAGAAGCATTTCCTAGACGAGTCAAGAATACTATTTTGTTTTCAGTAGTAAGTCAAAACTAAGTGAGTTTTGGCTTAAAACAAGCTAAATTATGTGCAAATAAAGTAAAACACACAAGTTGCAAACAGTGGCAGATTGTTTTGCAATATTTAAGGAAAAAAAACATACTTATTCTGAATGATTTTTTTAGATATACAGTTGAAATCACAATTATTAGCCGATGTTTTTTCTTTCTTTTAAAATTTTTTTTAAATATATTTTCCAAACGATAGAGCAACAGAGCAAGGATTTTTTTTTCACAGTATTTCCAATAATATTTTTTTCTTCTGGAGAAAGTCTTGTTTCATTTCGGCTAGAATAAAAGCAGTTTATAACTCTTAAAAAAACATTTTGAGGTCAATATTATCAGCCCCCTTAAGCAATTTTCTGTCTAAAGAAGAAACCTTCTTTATACAATGATTTGCCTAATTAATCTAACTTACCTTATTAACCTAATTAAGCATTTAAATGTCACTTTAAGCTGAATACTAGAGTCTTGAAAAATATCTAGTCAAATATCATGTACTGTCACCATGGGAAAGATAAAAGCAATCAGTTATTAGATATTAGTTTTTAAAACTATTATATTTAGAAATGTGTTTAAAAAAATATCGATTCTCCGTTGAATAGACATTTGGGGAAAATATACAGGGGGGTTAATAATTCAGACTTCAACTGTATGTACTAAAAAGACAAAAAGAAATGCATTTGTTTGCAGTGCTGACCTTCAGTCTCCACATCTCGTCAAATGTGGCTACCGCTCCTGCAATTTAATGGCCACTTTTCACAAACCAATCAATTCCTGCTAGATGAAATTGTTCCATCTCTGCAATTTCTCTTCTCACTCCACAGATAACAGAAGAAAACCAATGATTTATCTGAAGGGGAAAAAATATGAAGAGGACAGAAACAAACTGACTATCTTTATCAGACAAACAACAGATAAATAAATACTTCAAGCATGTTTGGCCTCAGAAAACAAAAATCTTTAGTGTGTGTTGTGATACAGAAAAAAAAACAGGCACAAAGTCAAAGACTTCAAAATAAGAACTTCAATAAAAGAAGTTAGAAACTGACTGTCAGGTGCAGTGCATAATCAAGGCCATAATAAAAGGATTAAAAACATCTTTACAAAACCGGCTGATATAGCTTACAGTACTCAGATTGAAGAAGCCTGTTTTCACAAGTCTTCCTCTGCCAAGTCTGCTGTATGCAGTATTTAATCCACTGTACATCAAATTTACAAGATTGCATGCGTTGAAAAAATAAAAATAAAAGTGTTTGTGAATTCTGAAGTACAGTACAAGTGTGTAAATGATCCCTTTGGTAACAATTAAAGGGATAGTTCACTAGTTTTAACTACCATTTACTCTCCCTCATGTGGTTTTAATAACTTTATAAGTTGCTTTACTCTGTTGAACACAAAAGAAGATATTTTGAATAATGTTGGTTGCTGGTACCCATCAACTTCCTTAGTAGTGAAAAAAATACTATGGAAATCAATGGGTGCCAGCAAACAGCATTCTTCAAAATATCTTCTTTTGTGCTCAAATGTAGAAACTAAGGCAAATAGGTTTTGAACAAGTGAATGATGATTAAATGACAATTTTTGGGTGAACTCTCACTTTAAGAACAGCAACTAATGTTAGACAAAAATAATACTAATTAGAATCACTGATGCTGCTAGGTATAAAACCTATTGATATAAAATGTAAATAAAACTAAGGTTTTTTGTGCATTTTTGTGAAATGTGATGCTCAAAAACCATCCATCAGCTTTTGATGCAGTCACAGCAGGAATGAGAACAGTTCAGTTTTGCAGGAGCGCAGCCGTTTCTTCATCTGTCTCTGCAGAAACCCGTGGAGATTTCCTGTACATCATAAACTGCACAGAAATCTGAAGAAAAGCGTTAAGGCAAAAAAAGAACACAAATGATAGTCTGGCAATGAGCAGAGTTGTGTCAATATATGAGGACTTCAGTGAACCAAGAGGTCAAACATACAGTGACTCAAATGTTTATGGAATATTGTTCAGAACATTAGTCATGTGACCTTTGACTGCATCTTCTCTAAACAAACTGTTTTAGTGCTAAATTGCATGAACTGACCAACTGATAAAGTCAAACCAGAATTTGAGAACAAGAAAGTTTATTGTTGTTAACTAAAAATATAAAACTGAAATAACAATATTCTCTAGATACTCTTAGCTATGGGTTTGAATAAAATGTTCATGTTTATATCGCTTTTTTTTAAAGGTAACATTTCTTCTGAACTTCAATGAAAATATTGTATTTTAGAGAATATTTCCAAGAATGTTAACCTTTTTTTTTTTAATAACTACAACTGTGATGAAGTTAGATAAACATGGGTATTCTGTTGTCTAGGACTGGGCGTTTAATCGAAAAGTAATCGAAATAATCATTCAGAAGCTTCATTTTTTTAAATTACTTTCCCAATTACCCCGCTTTGTTAGGCTGATTTATACGTCAGTAGCCACTTTGTAGTCACATCTGATCTCTGGTCAAGTAGGACTATGAACCTATTCTTCAGTCTTACTTTGCACCACATCGACAATATTAAAAATATTATTTACATGAAAATATTTGTTTACAGAAGATTCAAGAAATGTAGTTTAAAATATTATTTACAGGATCAACGTTGATGTTCGATAAATAATCACAGATAGTATAGTGTGTTTCCTTCAATTATTTAAAAATCAACTAATGCACCCTTCATTCAAACATCTCTCACTTGTGTGAGCATATTTACTGTACAAAACTTGTTAGGGCAAAAATTTTATAAACAAATATTCGATCATTAATCATAATCAAGTCAAAATGTTCAATTAATCCAGATTTTGATTTTAGGCTTTTTGATTTTTAATTTTTTTGGTCATTTAGTGAAAAAATAATAATTTGTAAATTAATTAAATCAGTAGATTAAACATAGATATACAGTTGAAGTCAGAATTATTAGCCCCCCTGTTTCTTTTTTCCCCAATTTCTGTTTCTGATTTCTTCAACACATATCTAAACATAATAGTTTTAATAACTCATCTCTAATAACTGATTTATTTTATCTTTGCCATGCTGACAGTAAATAATATTTTACTGGATATTTTTCAAGATACTTCTATACAGCTTAAAGTGACTTTTAAAGGCTTATTCAGGTTAATTAGGTTAACTAGGCAGGTTAGGGTAATTAGGCAAGTTATTGTATAACGATGCTTTGTTCTGTAGACTATCGGGGGAAAATAGCTTAAATGGGCTAATTATATTGACCTTAAAATGGTCTTTAAAAAATTAAAAACTGCTTTTATTCTTGCCGAAATAAAACAAATAAGACTTTCCCCAGAAGAAAAAAATATTATCAGACATACTGTGAAAATTTCCTTGCTCTGTTAAACATCATTTGGGAAATATTTTAAAAAGAAAAAAAGTTCAATGGGGGTCTAATAATTCCCTTGGCAGGTTAATTCTGACATTTTCATAATGAATTTAAAAATGATTATTTTTCTGTGCTCATAATATTAGAGTTAAATATGAAGATATTAAACTAAGCAAAAAACAAAACATATAAATATGCATCTTCTATATACATTTAACTTCTCATGGCTGTATAAATCCAGAAGGAATTGATGAGATATCTGCAATGTGTGTTTAAAGGATATGACCAGGTCTAGTGAGAGAGTTCCCAGGCTGCCGATGAGCCAGGGCAGGTGGTGAACCATGTAACTGGCCTCTCCCTGTCCTGGATCTGGGTTCTTCAGCAGAACACTCACGCCGTATGTGGTGTTTCCCAGAATCACAAGAGCAAACAGGAAATACGACAAGCCCTCTGTTGACTTCCTCTGAAACTGCAGGCAACAAGAAATATTTCAAATACACCAAGTAGTAAAAACTGTGAGTGCTGCATGCAAATGTAAAATAACCGAAGCTGTACTAAAAGCATTCATCAATAACAGATGCAAGTCCCCAAAGCAATTAGGAACGTTGCATTCAGTAAAAATCATTTAAATAATTATGAAAATTTTACACTATAGTTTGCATAAACAAACTAAAGCCTGCAGCGGCACGGTGGCTCAGTGGTTAGCACTGTCACCTCACAGCAAGAAGGTCGCTGGTTTGAGTCCTGGCTGGGTCAGTTGCCACTTCTGTGTGGAGTTTGCCTCCGGGTGCTCCGGTTTCCCCCACTGTCCAAAGACATGTGCTAAAGGTGAATTGAATAAACTAAATTGGCCAAAGTGTGAGTGTGTGAATGTATGGGTGTTTCCTATTACTGGGTTGCAGTTGTAAGGGCATCCGCTGCATAAAACATATGCTGCAATAGTTATCAGTTCATTCCGCTGTGGCAACCTCTGATATAAAAGGGACTAAGCCGAAGGAAAATGAATGAATGAATGAAAGTTTGCATTGTGTTATTTTAAAGACATTTTATTTCATGTGAACTCTTACTTAAATAGTTCTTCTAGCTGGTTTACATTTGACCAGTTTTGCAATTTGTATTATTCTCAGGTTTGTTTTCAAGTAATGTTTAACTGTACAAGTAAAATGACTGTTGATGTATGTTAGTCAGCATGAAGGCAGTACCATAAATGGTGGAGCAGTAGTTGTGCATGGCCCTTTTTGAACCATGTAATTTACAAATTCATTTAACCATTATTTTTCTTGATTTGCAGTGATTTGTGAGCACTTCTACAACTAGCAATAGCAGTCAGTTTTATGGTGCCAATACAAAGTTTCTTCGTTTTAGAAAATAAAACAATCTAATCTTTTTACAATGCTGATGTGAACAACATTATATAAATCTGTGCAACACCCTTCCCACCAAACAATGCAATATCACGAATCTGGCACTGGTTAAAGCAAATCATAAAGGTACTCATTTAGTAGAATTTTTGATATTCAGTAATGCAGTCACTTTTTGTTTGAATTTTATTTATGATTTAAGTCTTTTAAAATAGATAATTTTATTCAATCTACCAACATTGAAGAACAAACCTTTTTTATTTTATTGGACGCAGGATCCTTTCTTCGATTATCTAGGAACTTCGAAGTCTCTAAGACTAAAAGCTTGTCTGTTAGACTCAGCCTGGACAAAAGAAATGTAATCTGCCTTTTTAAAAAATATTTGTATGTCTCTATGTATTTTTATTTATTATTTTTGTTTGCTTATTTAATTACGATGTAATTGTATTTATCATTATTACTTTTATTATATTTTTTCACGTGGGGGTCAGGATTTAAACTTCATGAATGATGGATGTTATCTAATTACTCAATGTAAATATCTGACATTTTTTTGCATCAAAAATGTTCAATAAAAAATATTTGAAAAAAATCTACCAACATCATTTACATAGCACCATATTATTATTGATATAGCATGTAAAATGATCTATTTTGGGCGTCACGAATGGTGCAGTGGATAGCACGATCGCCTCACAGCAAGAAGGTCGCTGGTTCGAGCCCCAGCTGGGTCAGTTGGCATTTCTGTGTGAAGTTTGCATGTTCTCCCCGTGTTCGAATGGGTTTCCTCCGGGTGCTCCGGTTTCCCCTACAGTCCAAAGACATGAACATTGCGACTGGAAGGACATCTGCTGTGTAAAACATGTGCTGGATAAGTTGACGGTTCATTATGCCGTGGTGACCCCTAATTACTAAAGGGACTAAGCCGAAAAGAAATTGAGTGAATGGTCTATTTTAAAACAATTAAATGGCCATAGAGTGGCGCGGTGGTGTTGGGGGTAGCACTGTCGCCTCACAGCAAGAAGGTCACTGGTTCGAGCCTCGGCCTGGTCAGTTTGCATGTTCTCCCCGTGTTGGCGTGGGTTTCTTCCAGGTGCTCCGGTTTCCCCCACAGTCCAAAGACATGCGGTATAGGTGAATTGGGTAAGCTAAATTGTCCGTAGTGTATGTGTGTGAATGACAGTGTTTCCAGTACTGGGTTGCAGCTGGAAGGGCATCCGCTGCATAAAACATATGCTGGATAAGTTGGCGGTTCATTTTACTGTGGCGACTCCTGATTGTAAAGGGACTAAGCCGAAAAGAAAGTGAATAAATGAATAAATAAATGAATTGCCATATGAAACATTATACTATAGCTGTCAAGTACTCTTTTATAGTTAATAATAATTCATTTTATTTATAATTCCATTTTCTTTAACTCAAAGTATGAGCTACAAGTATGATTTTTGTCTTTTTTGTGTGATTGCGATTAATTGTGGGACCCCTTTGAAAATGAGATGGTACATCTCAAGAGGTTAATCCTAATGAATAAATACAAATAAATACACAAAACAAAATAAGAATACAACCCTCTAGCTACTCATTATTTAGATTTTTCGGGGGTGAAATATGACCCTGGATATGTTCTGATTCTGTTAAGATTAACATCTGTCAACACGTATATGCAGCAATACTTACATTGGTGTAAATCTGTGGCAGTCTGGAGCATAAATACAGTACTGAAGATATAGAGCCGATTACAAAGCCTATAATCTCTCTTGTTTTGAATGGCTGAAAAACATCGAACCAAAATAACATTAAAACCACAGAAGTAAGTAAACTGCAACTCGAGTGAATGCTGAAAGTCCCTCTATTACCTGCACTGCACCGTTGTCCTCCTCCAGGGTCAGCAGTGCTCGTCCCCTGAATTCTGCGGGTGTCTGGTCATCTACAGACCAGTGAGGGACACTGAGAAGTGAAGATGTCATTCCTAAAAGACACAGCACGCTGATCGCATTCAGCAATGTACGGTCTGCAGAGGAGAAAAACACTTCCATGAATTAGCAAGGCAGCAGCACATTCTTATAAGAGACTGTGAATGTAGAGCTGAGAATTTTCCAAATCTTCATTACTGCATGAGGCACTCATCTGCTGTGTTACTCTTAATCATGCCATTGAATCATTACTAACTCCTCTGAAGAATTAAAATTTATCTGAAATATGCATATATGATTTAGAAAAATGATTGACAATCTGAACTTTTAAAGGAAATTATAAATGATGCTTTGCCTGAAATATATACATATACAAAAATCTAAAACTGATCAAAATTCACAAAAGCATACAACAATTTCTAACAACTTAAAATACCTTAATTAATACTATCGTAGATAATATAGTCTTAATAAATACTTTAATAGAACATGATACTAAAACTAATTCAAAATTCTGAGTCACCCTGTTTTAGTCTATTTGCACAAAGGGCCTTTAACAGGGTTCTTACAGTCATGAAAAAACTGGAAAAGTCATGGAATTTCCCAGGGCTGGAAAAGTTTTGGAAAAACTGAAAAACCCACAAAGTTTTGGAAAAGTCATGGAAATTAGTTTAACAAATGTCTGTATACTTAAATATACAAGTTAGTTGTCTTTACTTCTTTTCTGTCCATGTTCAAAAACATGCTCTCACATTATGTGTGCTGTGTGAACATTATCTAAATGCATTTTACATAGATATAAAGAATAATTTAAACTAAATAGATTATTGCATGTTTTATGGTATGCTGTAATAACTTTGAACATGCATCGTTTTTCTTATTATTTAACATGTATACGTAGACATTACATGAAACATTAGGTCATGAAAATTTACTTGAAAGTCCATGAAAAGTCTTTGAATTTTAGTAGTAAAAATGTGTATGAACCCTTTTTAAAACAACGTTATCTTAATATTATTCATATCATGATTTTCTTTCTTTACTAGAAATATTTTTACCAAAACCAATTAAATCATATACAGTTGTCAACATTTTTTGCCCCCGCTGTGAAATTTGTATTATTTTTTTAAACATTTCCCAAGTGATGTTTAAAAGAAGCAAGAAAAATTTCACAGTATTGCTTTTTTTTCTGGGAATTTTTTTTTTACTTCTTTTAATTTGACTGGAATAAATCAGTTTTTAAACAATTGTTAAGGTCAATATATTATTACCCCCCTTAAGAAATTATTATTTTTTGATTGTTTACAGAACAAACACTGTTGTCCAATGACTTGCTTAATTAACATATTAAAAAAAAATCAAAGAACGTAATTAGTAAAATATTATGTACTGTCATAATAGCAAAGAGAAAAGAAATTAGTGTTCAGAAATTAGTTTCTATTCTGTTTTAAAAAGTATTGAAAAATCTCTCCATTAAATAGCACTTTGGAATATTTTTTTTTTTAAAGTTTAACATTTCAAAGGAGAGCTAATCATATTGACTTTACCTGTAGGTCAAACATGAAAAAGGTTTCCATCATCAATGTTAAAAAACTAAGCAAAATCAAATCAGATTTACAGAAGACCTCCACTAAAACCGGCTTCCCACTTTAAGCAAAATATCTAATTCGCTGACTGATTTTATTGACCGAATGACTGAATTTCAGGGACCGCTAATGAATATGAAAACAGGCAGCTGTTGTGTTGATCAATCGATTCTGTAATTGCTAAACCTACTGCAAAATCAAGCAAATGGCACAACATTTTGAAGAGCTTGCCATTTTTTTAATTGCTGCAGATTTCCCACAGATTTTGGCTTTAGCCGTGATACATTCTCCAGTTCCTGCCACACCATCTGCATTGTTTTATATCATACTCGCACATAGAAAGTGCTCATCTGCTCTGTGCGATACCTTGAGTTGTTATAGACATGGCACAGTGTAAATTTGTTTTGTTTTTTATAGCAAAACAACTCAATAAAGTTAATTTATATTAAATGTTAATTTATATATGTTAATTTTGTTTTGAGAAAAGTCATGTCATAGTCACGTTAGTCATTTTAGGCTGCAAAAATCCAGAAGGGACTGGCTGAGCACTGAGCAGAAAAAAGGTATAGTCTGGTTACTATTTGATTGCCAGCTGACAAGTGGGAAAATATTATAATGGCAGAGAATAACAGCCATAACAATAGACAAAACACGTGAAACAACATAACACAGTATAAAAAAATGTCATCAATTGTAAGCAAAATTTAAAATTCCTAATTTTCAATGTCTGAAAAAGACATTTTAAAATTCCATGACTTGTGGGAACCCTGTAAAATGCAATCGAGTGAAACAATAGTTTCTACATAGAAAACAAATATTTTCAGGGATATTTAGAACCAGAATCATTAGTTGACATATTCAAAAAGCTGTATTTAGGGAGATCATTACAAATTGTAATACTTCCTCCTCAATTCACTTAGTTTTTTCAGCAAGGCATTTTTAATCATTTCAAATATAATAGAGTTTTATTTTATCAGATTCAGAATGTCTTTTGTTCTGTTATGCTGAATGATGATGAAATATTATTTCATCCATATCATATTTTTACAAAGTTATTAAACCCTTTACTTTTATTTAATACTTTCTAAGTTTAATTTGATTGAGACATCTAAGTGGGATGTCCCGCCACCCCTGTATGTCTTAAAAGCAACAAATCGTCTACTTAAAACACATTTAGCCTAAATTATAGGTCACAAGAGAGGTGTAATTTCCAACTCACCCGAAGATCTTTTATTCTTTAGTTTATAGTACATGTACATGGCCAGCATTAACAGGTCTGCCACGACGTAATACACCGCGGTATATTTCTGTAGAAATAACAAGGGATTGAAGAATATCAATTATTAATAAACTATTTAAAATGATATATGAAAAAAACAGTCTCACTTTATACTACAACTAAACTATTCAATTAAAACAATGAAATAGTCTACATTTGATTCAGTTAGCAGACTTTATCCAATGTGAAAAAAATAAAGAATGTGTCTGTTGTTCCTGTACCTGTAGAGGAAGTTGATCAGCCAAAAATGACCCTATAAGATTGCACGAATCACCCGCCAGCCAGAATAAGAGGAACCAAATAGACAGAGCACTGTCCATGTTTCCTGTCTTACAGGAACTGTAGTATTGCCTACAATAACAGTCAGAAAGATCCAATTACTTATGTGTGGGAAAACACGTCGCTTCATATAAACGCTATCATTCATATTTATGGTACAGTAGTTGGATCAATTTATCTGTGAGGATTGAAACTAATTAGTCTTATGCATTTAGTTAATCAAAAATATGAAAGAATATTATTGTGACAGCAGTTATAAAACACTAGTCAAGTAAGAATCTTGTCAAAGCAACATAAAAATGTGGTAATACTTTAGTTGTCACACACTCGAGCAGCAACCTCCCGCTCTCCCTCATGAAGCTAATGAGCAATTCCAGCGTTATGGATGTGACATTTGCAGTAAAAACTCAAAACATAAACGCACAGATAAGGTATATGTTAACATTATATTGAAACATCTGTTTACATTTTTCAAAACAAATTTACACAGTATCATGGGATCAGAAAAATATCAATCTGAAAATAATTGTTATACTTTAAATGAAAATAAACACGCTTTATGGATGTGACGAAAAAAGTCTGTGAGTTTACAGTGTACAACATACTTTGTAGAAATTGTGGATTAAACTGCAAAATCCAAAAAAAAATATGATAATCTCTAGGATAAGTATCGGCTCTTTATAGAACAAAAATTGTTGGTTTTATTTGAATTTACATTTTTGCGTTTATGAAGAAAAAGCTTTTTTATGGATGTGACACTTTTCTGTTATGGATGTGACGGATGTGAAATTTCTACTTGTGAGATTTTGGTAAATCAAATATAATTGTTTAAAAACATTGACCGAGACATTTTTGATTATTTCTACAGCACTGTAAAATACAAGGAAACACACAAAAAGCATTTCGCTATTTATCATGACCACTTAACTTTCTCATGGCAAGGTTGACATTTGCAAGAAATTCCTCTAATACAGAAGTAACCGAAACTGCAATTCAGTGAAATTCCGCTAGTCCTCGCTCCATAGTAGAGCACATTTGATCCCATTATTAAAATGCCCAACTTTACAGCAGAAAAAAGGTGTTTACAGCCTCATACAAAGAACGATTTTGGTTCATATAGCTAATATTACCCTACCTGTTTTATGTGGCTTACCACAATCAGTTGCTTTTTGGAGTTATTTCTTACAATTATCAGATAATATGGCATACTGTGCACTTAACTGTGCTCACAAACCATTCATGTGGCTTCCATTTCCCAGATGAGTGAAATTCTTATAAACATACACCATATCTATAAATTTATGTTTAATTTGATCATTTATAATTTTCTTTAGAGCTGTAATGCACTCCAGAATCAGTCAGATTGATTAGCTGTAGGCTCTAGAACAGTCGTCTGAAGCATTGTCATACAGTGTTAAGTCTGGATTTCCTAAATAGCCTTGCATTTACTAACACAGACTACATTTGAAGTATTTGGAAGTAGTTCGTGTTTTCCTCCTGTAGAAAAACGTCATAAGAACAATGCTTAGTGGCTCAACACATTACTGTGTTTATAAAAACTAAACACTTTATTGATATAGTCTACAACCAAGCAGTTGTGGTCAGAATAGGCATGGGACGATAACCGTTTTCAAGGTATGCCGCGGTTTGGTTTGGTTTGGTTCGGTTTTAAAACCACCAAAATTTTCTGCGATACTGTTCCTAAGGTATGGGTATGCTTTTTTTTATCTATGTTTTTTTTTGCATTTTTTTGGACAACAGTATCTCCATCCAAAGATACTGTTTTAAATTGTCCCAAAACTAAAATGTGCAAAATGAAGCAAATGAAGACAGCAGAAGTCAATAATTAATTTCAATTACTTAGCCTGACATGTTTACTGTTTCAAAATATTTTAAATGTTTCTTAAAATGAAATATATTGTGTTTGATGGGTAAAAAAATAGTTTTTTAACCAGACATTTAAAATTAATATATTTTAGAGCAGTAACCACAATACCGTGATATTTTTATCCAAGGTTATTATGCCGTCAGAATTTTTTTACCGGCGCATGCCTAGGTCAGAACACAAACAAGTAACAACTAAAGTGCTCCGGTTTCCCCCGGTGTCCAAACACATGTGGTATAGGTAAATTGAACAAGCTAAATTGGCTGTAATGTTTGTGTGATAATACAAGAGTGTATGGGTGTTTCCCAGTGTTTGGTTGCAGCTGGAAGGGCATCCGCTGTGTAAAACGTGCTGGATAAGTTGGCAGTTCATTCCACTGTGGCGACCCCTGAATAATATAGGGACTAAGCCGAAAATGAACATATGAATGTGCGAATAAAAGACCAACTTTACCCCAATGCAATTTATATATGTTTTGAAGTATATTGTACTCATGACTGATGTTGAGGTCAAGGGTCACACACGAAAACAGGTAAACCACACTCAGAGAAACAGCTTTGGTCTACTCACGGTATTGAGGACACCATGAAGCAGACTATTGACAGCAGTCCGAGAACCACGCTGGCAACATCTCTGCCATCCTGAGCACATTCACCCAGTCCATACCAGATCCACGCAATGCCATTAGGACACAGAGAGCTGAAGTTTCCCCCACCGCCCAGGTCAAAACCATCCGACATCACTAACAAAACAACAACAATGGAGTATGAGGAATTGCGAAAACACGCCAGGTGGCATTCTTCAGGAAAACATGTCGAGGCAGCACTGTCGAAACCATTAACCTTAGAAGACAATACAGCTGTTTAATGAACACTAATGTTTGGGATAGTTACCTGTGGTGTAAGTTATTCGGTAGTTGAGGTAGAACAGTAGAGGTTTGTCGGTCTTACCGCAGACACCTAGTGAGGAAAACAACAGTCAAAACAACGAGGTCATCGTTTAGGGCTCTGATTGGATGCTTGAGGCGAGACGTCAACGTGCGGAAGCGAACTAGCTAATGGTTCAAAGCAAACCCAATTTATCGAGTCGATTCTTTAAAACAGTTCGTTCAAGTGAGTCGGTTTTAAAGAATGATTCAGATCATAACGTAAATACGTCACGTGGTCATTGAAAATATCTAAAATGTTCCTTTAAGTTTAGGGCCACGTATATAACAAAACAGCTATTTATCATATTTTGTCCATTATGTTTAGTAATTTACTGTATCGCAGCCAATTAAATTATCTGTATCCCCTGGTTATTATATATCTATTCTGCATTTTTATGAATTCATATGTCTCTACTCTGTTCATGCGTCTTTCCTTGATTAAACACTAACGATATAGTATGTTCATAAGACTAGTTAGGAATTACCTAGAAATATACTTTTGTTCTATTTTTCCTTGGATTACTTCTACCTTTCTTATTTGCAAGTTGGATAAAATTATCTGCTGAAAAATGTTTTAGGTTAAAATACTATCAGAATTTACTAAAAAAAACATGCTTAAATCTTAAATGTAACTTTTATTTTACTGTTTTAATTTTGTTTAATAAATGTATCAATGACGTCATGAACCAAGGTTAAGCGGTAAACTTTTCTTCCATTTACTACTCTCAAAATGTTTCTCCTTACACCTCCTTTATTCAGAATGATGGTAATAACCTCTTCAAATAAATATTCATTCTTAAGAAAATTGGTTTAATCGAGACATTATTCATCTTTTATAACTTGCGGGAATGTTATGAAGAAGTTGATATACAATTTCCCAATACTGCTCAGAGATTTTAATTTAGTTATAAAATCTATCCCTGTTGAAAATATTCAACATGTTAAAAATAATTTTTGCTATAATTCTGTCTGTTGGAAACCCCAAATTACATTTACAAGATGTCGAGTTAACTGAAAATAAAAATTAATAAACACATTTGTAATATTTCTCACACATTAACAACACTTTGTATCGATTTTAATTTCTTTATTTCTACTGTGAAATTGTTGAAAAGAAAAAAAATCTGAGATATGTATCAATTATTATAATATTTTTGCTGATTCCCCTGTTAATTCTTAAAATCATTGGATGCAAAAATGCTGTACATTAGGCTTTGTGGATTTTATTTTTATTTATTTAATTTTTAACCATTATTATATTAGTTTTTTATGTTCACCTTTTATATTTTATTGCACGTATATTCCTGATGGCTTGTGCAACCATAAAAAAAAAGTTTCTTCCGTTTACTAACTCGACATGGGAATTCAGTCCGATTCGTTTACGAACGATTCGGATCTATTTTGTGTGTCGGTTCATCGATAACACTTGATTAATTCAACATGTTCATCAGTTTCAGTCTCTCTACTGTCTTCACTGATTGTGTCCTTTTCGCAAACATAATTCAAGGAAACTAAGTAATAAAATATGAACTCATGTAAATAAATATATAAATCATCTGCTGATAATATAAAACAAACTATAACACCTTACGCTTAAATTATATTAAACCAATACTTTTAAAAACAGTTTCCTAGAGCATTTACTTTGACAGGGTCAACAAGTACAACTACATGGTCATAAAATGTCTCACATTTTCACAAACCGGTGTGAAGTTCATGTTTTCGTGTTGTCGTTTGTTTAAACGGCATATAGTCGATAAACAGCTGAATACAGAGCTTCGTTCCGCATAAAATGTAAATAAACAATATTTCAATAGAAATATGTAAACTTTTTACCTGAGGCAGTGTGGCTCCGTCGCCTCCAGACACCAGCAGCAGCAGTTCTTCATATCAGCTGATCGTCACGCTTCACTTCACTAATGCTCATTCAGCGAAATCATGACGCGCCGTGACGTAGTGATTTCTCAACAGTCTCTAGGCTGCCGAAGAAAACATTATACACACAAATATAACGGAGTAATTTCTGACAGCACGAATGTACGGGGCGCCACATGCGGGAAAGATTGACAATAAAGTAACTTGGAGTCACAGTTCATGCCCCAGTTAAGTATTTTCTAAGTTTTATCGTCATTTTAAGACGTAAAAACCCGTTATTGCCCAAGAAACAAAATATCTCAAAAATGCCTCAGTATCTTGGTATATTTCTGCCATTAAGTAATCAGGACATGTTTAAATTTGACCCTGGACTACAATCATGTATGATTTTTATTTTTGTTAGGATAGACAATATTAAGCTGATATATTATTTGAAAATCTTAATTTTGAGCGTTAAAAAAATCTAATTTAATAATATTTCCTTTAAAATTGTCCAAATTAAGCTCTTAGCAAAGCATAGAACTAAACAAGGATTGAGGTTTGATATATGTACAGTAGGAAATTTACACACACACAAAAAATCTCCTGGAACATGATCTTTTTTTCTTTACTTAATATTAAGATGATGTTTGGCATAAAATACTAAAAAGTAATATAACTATATAATTGTTATCCTTATATTGCCATTGCTAAATATACACTACCGGTCAAAAGTTTGTGATCAGTAATATTTTGAAATGTTTTTTAAAAAGCATATCCTGCTCACCAAGGCTGCATTGATTTAATCAAAAAAACAGTACTAATTGTAAAATTGTGAAATGTTATTGCATATAAAATAACTGTTCAAAGGTAGTTTATAATTTACTCATTTATTCCAGTGATTTTAATGATGAAGTTTTAGCTTTATTACACTTAAGAGTCACGTGATCATTTAGAAATCACTCTAATATTTTTATTATTATTATTATTATTATTATTATTATTAATGGTAATAGTATTAAAAGCAATAATGACTGGACAAACAATTTCATTTGAAACTACATACAAGAAAGCAGTTATTTAAAAATGTAATCAATATTTACCTTTTTTTAACATTTAATAAATGCCGCCTTGATGAACAGAATAATTTTCTAAAAAATAATTAAAAAATAAAAATAAAAATCGAGGGAAAAAAAAAAAAACTGTGACCGTTAGTGTACCTGTGCAACATAGACTGGTTTTGTGATCCAGGGTCATGAATAAATAGCAGAGCACCTACCAAGACAGAAAATGCATTAATACAAAACAGCTGGGATATTGTATACATGATAAATAAAAAAACAAAACATTCATATCACATCTAGAGCCAGATCTGATAATTATATTAAAAAACAAACCTTGCTATTAAACAGTTCAGACTTCTGACTTTATGTATATTTATAATGTCCAATATTTTAAACATTCAATTTCACATTCAATTATTAATTTTTTTTATAAGGTCAACCAAGACATAGCATTTTAATTTAAAATATTCCACTTTTCGAAATGCAACACTCGCACTGTTGCGGTTTGTATGTGATTAGACTGTAATAAAAACACTAGGAGTGTCCCAAATCGCATACTTTTGCACTATTCTACACTATTTTGTAGTATAGTGTAAGCAGCGTAAATAGTGTAAGTAGTGCATTCACACTGAAATATTAAAAAGAATAAGTGGACTGTAAATACCTGGATGATGCACTTATTCAACTGTTAAAATGAATTGTGGAATATTCGACACTTGGCGTATTCAACGACCTTAAAGTCTAGATAGGATACATCTGTGTATACGCACATCAATATAGCATCATTTTTGTAACAGTATAACGATAATTAACATTTTTACAGTACCGTGACGGTTGGGTTTAGGGTAAGGGTGGGGGTAGGCGTTAATAAAATACAATTTATTGGGTGATTTAACAAATAACGTAAATAATATTTAGTATAACTTCTGTTTTTACATTACTGTGATGATTGGGTTTAGAATCGGGGCAGACGTTAATAAAATACAATAAATGGGAAATTTAATAAATAATATAAATAATTCTCGTTAACTTGCGGCCGCAACCATATCTGATCTAGCAACATTCCTCAATGGCAGCTGCTTTGCGCATGTAGCGGAAGGGGCGGAGCTTTCGTTCACTGATGACCGATTATATATTTTAGATTGTGAAAGGAAAATTCCCCTACGAGTAATTATAGCGCCTCCTGATGGTGAATGCGGTTATACTCATGGCAGGTTTTATTTATTTATTTATTTTTAATTACTTTATTTTAAGCTTTTTATATTTATATATACACACAGAGAACAAGAACAAACATTGGCTCATGTTTTAGACATACAAAAGACAATGGAAAAAAAAAAACAGACAAAAAGGAGAAAAGAAAAAAGAGAAATACATCATAGTCACAAAACATACAATCAAAACTAAAGAAGGTATACAACCTAAACCTCAGAGGGGTCACTGGATTGCGCCCGAGATGTAGACTTGTCAAATAAATCAAGAAATTCACCCCAAGTAGCCTGGAATTTTTTTGTGGAGCTAGTCCGTAAGAATCTCAGTCTTTCCATCTGAATAACCGATATCATGTCGGAAATCCAGTTCTGGAATGAAGGGGGCGAAGGTGATTTCCAGTTGTTAAGCACAAGTCTTTTAGCCACCACCATGCCTTGCATTAAAGACTCTTGCATTGTTTGAGGGAGAGAAGATGTGTTTTGTGAGAGGCCAAAGATGGCAAGTTCAGCATCGGGCAGAAAAGGTGTACTATAAGCCTTGGAGTACCAGTCAAATATATTGGTCCAGAATCTGTTCAGTAAGGGACAGAGCCAAAAGGCATGAGCAACGGTGTCCTCTGCTGTCTTGCATCTCTCGCACATTGGTGAGATGGAAGGAAAGATTTTATGGAGCTTGGCTTTAGTGTAGTGTAGACGATGTATGACCTTAAATTGAATCAGTTGGTGTCTGCTGTTTACTGAGCATGACTGTATTGAAGTCAAACAATTGTCCCATGTTTCTGCAGAGAGTTCGATTCCCAAATCTTTTTCCCAGGCAAGTTTAAATCTCACAGAGGAGACTGTAATACAACTTTCAAATAAACACACAAATTTAGAAATAAGATGTCTAGATTCAGGGGGGTTCGTAAAGATATCATAAAACACAGGTTTTTCTGGGTAGAGTTCGAAATTAGGAATTTTGGACTTCACAAAGTGCCTGATTTGCAAATAACGGTAAAAATGTGTATGAGGAAGGTTAAATTTTTCCCTTAATTGACTGAAGGAAGCAAAACGCCCCTCTACATAAAGATCTTTGATGGAACACAAACCGTTTTCCTTCCAAATAAGATAAGCTTTATCAGTCCGTGCCGGTAAGAATGAATGATTCTGACAGATCGGTGCATATGCAGAGGTCTCTGGTAGGGTTAGAGCTTTACTTATTTGGTTAAAAATTCTTACTGAGTTTTTCAACGAAAAGCTCAGTTTATTTAAAACTTTAGGCTTGTCCAGCTTAGAGAACAACATCGCCGTTAGGGAGGTCCCTAAAGCTAAATTGGCCTCCACTTGCACCCACAGAGGGGTCTCTGCTGCGGAGTTAACTGATGCGTCCTTTAGCCAGAACATTAAAGCTCTAACGTTGGCGGCCCAGTAATAATGCTTAAATATCGGCATACCCAAGCCCCCTGCAGACCTAGGCTTTTGAAGATGGGTTTTTGAGATTCTGTGTGTTTTATAGTTCCAAATATAAGACATTATTATAGAATCCAACTCTTTGAAAAAAGCTGCAGTAAGGAAAATAGGTAGATTTTGACAAAGATATAAAAATCTAGGGAGAGAAACCATTTTAATTGAATTTATGCGACCAATCATAGACAGGGGTAAAATCTTCCAATTATTAATATTATTTTTAAGTTTTGAAAGAAATTCTACAAAGTTTAATTTGAATATTAATTTTGAATCTTTAGGGATTGTCAGCCCAAGATAAGTGAAATTATCATTAACTATCTTAAATGGAATGTTTTCTAGGAAGTCAGGGTCATAAATGTCAGAAAGGGGCATGAAAATACTTTTGGATAGATTGATTGTATATCCTGATATTCTTCCAAAAGAGGTGATTAGATTCAGAAGAGTTGGAACTGAGTGCTCAGAGTTTGACAGATACAGTACAATGTCATCTGCATAAAGGCTAATGAGAACTTCTCTGTTCCCCACTTGAAGGCCAGTAATATCTATATGACGTCTTATACTTATTGCAAGGGGCTCAATCGCAACAGCGAAAAGGGCAGGAGAGAGAGGGCAACCCTGTTGTACTGATCGGCATAAAGGGAATTTAGGTGATTTTTCTGTATTACTTAAAACTGAACACATTGGCTTGACGTATATTAATCTAACCCATGACATAAACGTTTGACCGAATCCAAACCTTTGTAGTGACTCATATAAATAATGCCATTCAACTTGATCGAAAGCTTTTTGTGCGTCCAAAGATAGAATTGCAGCCCCTTTCGTTTTTGCATGATTGGCATATATTGTATTAAGAAGGCAGCGTACATTAGCAAAAGAGAATCTTCCAGGAATAAATCCAGTCTGGTCAGGATGGATGATAGAAGATAGATATTTATTAAGTCGCATGGCTAACACTTTAGTGATCACTTTTCTGTCAAAATTTTGTAGCGCAATTGGTCTATAACTGGCTGGGTCAGTTTCATCTTTATTTTTCTTTAAAATAAGAGAAATGTTAGCTTCGTATAGTGTACTGGGCAAAACCTTATCTTTTTTGGAACTGTGTATCATTCTAAGGAGTAGAGGGGAAAGAACATTACTAAATTTCTTATAAAATTCAGGGCCAAATCCATCTGGCCCTGCCGCTTTTCCAGATGGAAATGACTTTATGGCAGCATCTATCTCCTCCCTGGTAAAATCAGAATCTAAATCTGCCCTTGCAACGTCACTAAGTTTAGGCATATCAATAAATTCAAAAAAGTTTGATAAATCAGCATTAGTGGACATGTTATTGGAGGTATAAAGCTCCCTATAGAATTCTTCAAAGCGGGCATTAATATCACTGGGATTAACTAAAAGGGTGCCATTTTTGGACTTAATACTATGAATGGACCTGGAAGCCTGAATACCTTTGAGCTGACGTGCTAATAACTTATCTGGCTTGTCCCCTGTTTCAAAACATCTTTGCTTCATTCTTAAATAGAGATTGTTTATTTGGTGACCCAAAATACAACTATATTCATATTTCAGTTTCATTATTTTATTGTAATCTTCAAGCGATTTTGATGTTCGGTATGCCAATTCGAGAGTAGGAAGAGTACTTTGTATTTCCTTAAGTCGCTTCTCCCTCTCCCGTTTAGAAATAGATTCATAAGAAATAATATAGCCGCGTATTACCACTTTTAAGGTTTCCCACAGTGTGGAGTCGGAGACCTCCCCATTATCATTGGTTTCTATGAAGTCTTTTAGTTTAGTTTCAATGTATTCTATGAATTTATCTTGCTTTAATAAATATGGATTGAGACGCCATGAGTAACATTGTTTAGGAAGAGAAAGATCAATAGACATCGTAAGGGGGCTGTGATCTGAAATTAATATATTGTGGTATTTGGTGTCATTAACTTGTGAAATTAGCCGAGAATCAATCAGAAAGTAATCTATTCTACTGTACGATTTATGAACATGTGAGTAATAAGAATAGTCCCTATCCGTAGGATGCTGGATCCTCCATATGTCAACCATGTTCCTAGATTTAATCAAATTGTTTAAAACTTGTACTGATGTGATTTTGGGAGGGGGGCTAATAGATAACCTGTCCAGGTAAGGGTCTAAATAGCAATTTAGATCCCCTCCGATAATTACATTATTGTTGTCTCCATCCGGGAGCAGATCAAAAACCTTCTTATAAAAGTTTGGGTTGTCTACATTTGGGCCGTAAATATTTAAAAAAATTATTGGAAATGAATTTATGGTTCCAGAAACCATAATATATCTACCATAGGGGTCAGTAATCATAGAAGAAAATTTAAATGGGACATTTTTCCTAAAAAGAATAGCCACCCCTCGAGCGTGAGAGGTGAATGATGATTGATATATCTGAGAGATCCAGCTAAATTTCAGTCTACGTTGTTCTGTCGTTTTAAGGTGGGTTTCCTGGAGAAAAATCACATCTGCTGATAGTGATTTAAGGTGTCTGGATACCTTATCTCTCTTCATAGCATGCCCCAGACCTTTGACATTCCAAGAAACTAATTTAACATCTCTGCCCCCAATCTGTATCCTACCAGAAGACCTCCGCATACTCAAATGAAGAAGCTATCAAGATGGAAATGTGCTCTGAGTAAGGTAGCATAACAACCGCCACCAAAAAAATACAATGAATGTGACTAAATGAAAAAAAATAAAACATATTAGAAAAAACAGACAGACAGATACGAGCCAAAAACAGAATCCCACAACTTACCCCACCCTCTAACATGCCTATCCAAACTAGACATGAGGTTCCCAGTTCAAACTTAAGTGGAGCTGCCGGGCAGCTGGCAAATGCCAACATCTCAAGGTAAAGAGAGAAGAAGAAGAAAACAGGCAACAGCCCATCTCCTGTGCCTCAGATATTTAAACATTAGCAAGATGTTACCGTGAAGAAAAAAATAAAATTAAAAAAAATAAAAATTATAATAGGCAAATAATAAAATAAAATAAAACCAAACAAACAAAAACAAAATAAACAGTTGGGTATATTCAAATGTATATAAAATATTAATAACAATAATGGTGGCAATAATAACAATAATAAAACTGTAGGCCTATATGTAAAAGCAGAAAATAAATTAAATTAAAAAGGGTTATGGTTACATTTTAATAAGTAGAATTCGACTGTTAATGTCCCACACATAACACCGGAAAGCCAGTGAGAGTTTCTAATCAGTCTATTCAGTAACACTTCTCAGTATGTCATTTTTTCCTTCCGAGATAGTGAAATGTTTTGGGTTTTTTTTTTTTTTTTTTTTTTTTTTTTTTTGGCCAAGAAACAATAGCCTTGATAGTCAGTTCGTAAATATATGGGGTATCAAATAGAACCGACTGAATATAGAAGATGTCATTAATTGTACTTGATATTATTCCCCTGGGTTTTTACCGTACTTTTCCACAAATCTCGCGGCTTTGGCTGGGTCATCGAATACTTCAGGCGCCGTATCTCCGTTCTGATGTATTTGCAATCTGGCCGGGTATCTCAGTGTAAACTTGACTCCTTTTTTGCGTAGCGCTTGCATAACCTCCCGAAAAGCATTCCGTTGAGACATGACCTCTGCTGTATAATCAGGGAAAATGAAAACTCTTTTGCCTTTATATTCCAAAGGCTGTAGTCTCCCGCGACGCAGAATCAATTCCTTCTCTTGGAAGTGGTGTATACGCGCCAGGATTGTGCGCGGTCTCTCACCCACAGCCGGTTTGGGCTGGAGAGATCGGTGCGCCCGATCCACTTTAACTGGATGAGGGAAGTGTTCTTCACCGAGGAGCTGTGGAATCAGCCGGGAGACAAAATCAGTGGGCTTACCTTCTTCCTCATCCTCCTGTATACCCACGATCTTAATATTGTGTCGTCGTGACCTGGCCTCCAAATCCATAACTTTGCCCCGTAGCTGCTTATTTTGTTTAGATAGTTCAGAAACTTTAGTCTCTAGATCGCACAATCGCGCATCAAGGTCGCTCGCCGCCGTCTCCTGATTTGTCACGCGGACCTGTAGATCAGCCTGTGAGGCCACAAGTTTCTGAAAGTTGAGTTCAAAAGCATCAAAGCGATCGTTCACACATCGCAAGATTGACTCAGACATCTCCTTACATATTTCTTTACATAAGGCATAGGCAGTGTCTGGTTGTAATTCAGATTTTCCAGGTGAATTATTAGCCTTAGCATTAGCTCCGGCGACGTCGTCTGCGACCTTTACTTTGTGTGAGGCACTCGGTTTCGGCATTTCCAAGTCTTAGTGGACGTTTGTGACGTAGTAAAAGTGTAGAAGCAAATTAAATTCGTTAAAGTCGAACAAAAACACGGTAATTTAATAACTTAATTGAGGACACAGAGAGGAGCCCTAAAAAACGCGTCTATCCCCGAGACATGCGCACTAGCGCCCCCCATGGCAGGTTTTATTTAGTAGTTTGGTCATTTACTTCGTTAATTTGGCAACCGTCAAACATCATCAGGGAAACGGTTTGCATTTCCGCTTAGTATAAATGTTATTGTTCCATTTGCGACAACACTGCATACATATACTATGCTGTTTGTAAGTGCAAAACAGCATAGTGTGTA
>CAIGQQ010035257.1:6829958-6843185 GCA_903798035.1 Danio albolineatus | reverse complement strand
CATACATATACTATGCTGTTTGTAAGTGCAAAACAGCATAGTGTGTATGTGCATAAATACATAGTGCATAGTGTATAGTGTGTGTTATCTGGGACTCAGCTAAACATGCGTACCATATCGCATACTTATGAACTATTCTACGCCATTTTGTAGTATAAATAGTGTAAACAGAGTAAACTGGGTTTAGGGTTGGGGTAGGCATTGATGAAATAAAATTTATTGGGTAATTTAATAAGTAATATATATAATACTCGGTGCAACTTCTGTTTTTACATTACTGTGATGATTGGGTTTAGGGTCGGGGTAGGGGTAGACGTTAATAAAATGCAATAAATGGGGAATTGAAGAAATAATATCAATAATTCCGGCTGCAACCGTATCTGATCTAGCAACAACCCTCAACGGCAGCTGCTTTCAGGCACTGACGACGGACAATTTATTTTGAATTCTGAAAGCAAAACGAATTGTGAAATCAAAATTCTCCTACGAGAGAGATTATAGCGCCTCCTGATGGTGAATGCGGTTATAGTCATGACAGGTATTATTTGGTCATTTAGTTCACAAATTTGGCAACCTTCAAACATCACCTGAGAAACGGTTTGAATTTCCGCTTAGTAAAAAAACATTAGTGTTCCATTTTGGACGACATTCATATACTATGCTGATGAGTGTGTAAGTGCATAGTGTGCCATTTGAGACGCAGCTAAAAATGCGTTCCAAATCGCATACTTATGCACTATTCTACGCCATTTTGTAGTATAAATAATGTAAGTAGTGTAAATAGGGTAAGCAGTGCATTCACACTAGGAGAAGGGGTGTAGCTTTCGGTCACTGATGTTGGATTAATTGTGAAAGCAAAATTCTCCTACGAGAGTGATTATAGCATCTCCCAATGGTGAATGCAAAGGTATTATTTGGTAGTTTGGTCATTTATTTTGCTAATTTGGCAACCGTCGAACATCATCTGAGAAACGGTTTGAATTTCCGCTTCGTAAGAAAGCTGTCAGTGTTAGCATTTGGGACGAAACTGCATTCATATACTATGCTGATGAGTGTGTAACTGCGTAAGTAGTATGCCATTTGGGACGCAGCTACTGTTTGTGGCTTTTATAAAAATGGCACAGACACTCAAAGGAATGGTTTGACCGAAAGGGTCCGTGATTAAAACTTTCCACCAATCCAGAGCTCACCGTTTTATTGAAAATAAAGTTAAAACCTTCTCCTGTCGAAGGGATTTTTCAACTGCAGGAATAAGAAAATACACATGCAAAGGAAGCAGGTGGACCATATATGATAAACTTTATCATACAACCAAGGGGAGAGATGAGTTTATCATTTATAAAGTATCATTGACAATAGATTTACAAATATAATAATAATAATAATAATAATAATAATAACTCGGTTTAAGAAAAACAAAACAAAAGAAAAGAAAAGCTTGATATTTACTAAATCAGACCAAAACGAGACTATTTAAATCTGTACAAGCATCTTTATCCGCACCCAACTGTTCATCCAGTGTCCACAATGCAAGGTTGAAAAGTCTCACGCAATATGTACAACCGATCGACAGCGTTTTTGAGCACAACCTCAAGCAAACGGACCATCAGTTCCAGCGTTATCCTACTCCAGAATAAGACTGAGCTTGAGAGGAAGACGGTTTATTTCTTGCAGACGTTTCCTCATGATGTTCTTCGTCTTCTTCACTTGATGTGCAGCAGCTTCTCTGTGTCCACTTTTAAGCGTTTGCGTTTGGGTTGTACGATGTCATCATCAGAGTCCTCCGATTCCTCCTTTTCGGCCTCGATTTGAGTTTCCTTCTCCATCACAACTGGGAACGTCTGCTCTGGAAAAATCTCCAGCAATCGTTCTTCAAAGTACAGACTCACGGCTTTTCCCGCTTCTGCCACTTCCGAATCAGCCTAGAAGAGGGAGGGAGAGGGTAAAGAGTGTGGAAATGCCAGGAGGTGAAATGCAGGCCCAGAATGGATGAAGAGCAGATGAAGAGGAGGAGGAGGAGAGAATCACAGACAGGGTTAAAAACTCCTGCTTTGGATGCTTTCGAGTGCCAGCACTGCTGAACCCATCGGTGTGGTGCACGAAACATCTTACCTGGACATTACTCTGTTTCTCCTCATCATAAACCTGGATTATTCGAGACATCTAAAAAGGGCAACGACAGCACAGAAACAAAAGGAAAAAAAATACAAAAAGAAAAGGGGGGAAGAAAGATTTTATACCATCTATACAGTGAGGTCGCATCCTCATCTGTACGGAAAAATGTCCAAGGAGCACAATTTGGGGCTTTGCGCATAATTAAATGCGTTTCGGTTTTCAAGACATTACACTACCTGACAGTCTTGTCGTCAATCCCAGATGTAAGAGCAATAAATAATGACTTGACTTCTAGTTGATCATTTGGTAAAGTGGCAGAAGGTCGATTTTTCTAATGAATCATCTGTTAAACTGCATCTTAATCATCACAAATACTATAGAAAACCTATTGGAACCTTCATGGACCCAAGATTCTCACAGATATCAGTCATGTTTGGTGAAGGAAAAATCATGGTTTGGGGTTACATTCAGTATGGGAGCATGAATGAGATCTACAGAGTGGATGGCAACATCAACAGCCTGCGGTATCAAGACATTTGTGCTGCCCACTACATTACAACCCACAGGAGAGGGCAAATTCTTCAGCAGGATAGCGCTTCTTCTCATTCTTCAGCCTCCATATCAAAGTTCCTGAAACCAAAGAAAGTCTAGATGCTTCAGGATTGGCCAGCCCAGTCATCAGACATGAATATTATTGAGCATGTCTAAGGTAGGAAGATGAATCTTGATGAACTCTGGGAGTCCTGAAAGAATGCTTTCTTTGCCATTCCAGATGACTTTATTAGTAAGTTATTTGAGTCACTGCACAGATGTATGGATGCAGTCGTCCAAGCTCATGGGAGTCATACACAATATTAATTCTTTTCCCACTGCACCATGACTTTATATTCTGTACTGTACATTATTTCTGTTAAGCGACAAGACTTTTGTCTAAACAAAGTCAGACCTTACTGTCCTAATTAAATAATTAAAAATCAAGGCATGATCATATTTTATTTGGGTAAAATAAGCGTAATCTAGAGGCCTTTGCCTTTCATATATTTATTTGTTTATTTATTATATGATTCCGTACATCTGATACCAAATGACTAGAAGTCAAGTTATTATTTGTTGTTCCTAAAACTTGGATAGGCGACTACTTTTATCAGGTAGTGTAGAAGGGGATTTGCCTACTCAAAAACAAATAAAACAAAAACATCCTTACAGTTATTCTGACAGATGCAAACTAAATGGTGAACAGGGTGGGAAGATTACAGAAAAATCTAAAATTGTTATTTAACGTGCTTCTTTGACATGATTGCCACAGTCATTAAGTGAAGACAGAAAAATGTCCACATTTATCGGTTTCCATTTAGACAGAAATAAACATTTTAGTAACGTCACTCAAATATCACAACGACACTGTAAAGTGCTACAGCTTTGAATCCTGTCTTGAAAAATCACCTATAGTTATTTCTTTCGCAACAAACATCCTGTTTGTGTACTTCAAAAACACTATCCCTAGAAAAGACTCATATTTAACCCTAATAATGGATCCAGGGGTCTGTATTTAACGGACATTCAAATATATAAAAAAAAAAAATAATAATAATAATAATAAAACATTTTAAAAATCAAAGGACCCAGTCTGTATGAAACTTTGTTTGCATTTGAAATTGAAGCTGTTCAAACCTTAACAAGCAACAACAGTGAGTACGTTTACATGGACACCAATAATCCGATTTGAATACGATTAAGACGATACTCTGATTAAAAGTCTACCATGTTAACAGCGATTCTTGATTAACTTAATCAGAATAAATTCAGAATCGAACTAAACAGAAATCAGATTAAAACATGTGGAGTATGCCGATTATAGTCACAATTTTAATTAGTCATGTAAACGCCTTATTCAAACTATCACCGTCGTGCAGAATTTTCGCTGCATTTTGAGTAAGGATAGTCTATATACACAGCTGTTTGACATTATTCTCTGCACCTTCTGAGTCAGTGAAGGACCAAAGACACCTGCATTGCAAAATGTTTTTGTTCTTTTACATACGGCGTGCGGTATCAAATTCCTTTAAAACAATACTCTTCCAGCTGTTCATACGCACACGCAATATCTCGTTTGTCATCGGGGCCATACATGAAATGTTTCTGGATGAAAGTGAAAGTGCCAAACTACAGTGAAAGTCGACAAATTAAAAATGACACGTCTGAAATTACACGAAACTCCAGAGAGAACGTGGATAGCCTGTTGACGCAATGACGTTTATCGAATTATGTGCTATAACATATAAAACGGGATCATGAAAGGAACAGTCAAAAAGCAACTCATGTCAACACCATTATCATATTATTGTCTTATTCAGATTAAGGCAAATCATTTGATTACTAATGTCCATGTAAACGTAGTGATTGTGAAGCTTACAACGCTCAACAAAATGGTAAAAATACAATTTTAAACAAGACTTTCTAAGAGACGTTAAATCATTTTTGCATATTGAAAGTGTCAGAATAATAATATAATATTTTCCAGAACGCAAGTGTTTCATATTTTCAGAAATATGCTGTAATTAGCATTATAATGTGACTTTTATGATGCATTTACCAAGAAAGCTAAACCAATCCAGGCACTCAAACATTTGGATTAGTACTGCATGACCAGAGAGAGATGAGAGCATTTTTTTTTTTTTAAGTCATTTTGTAAGGGGTTTTTGCACCTGGTAGTAGCAAGAACAAGTCAAGAGGTCTGGTGTCTTGAGAACTAATGTCCTCGGTACCATATTTCCAGTTGCCTTCGCACATCACTAGAATTGTGACATACTGACCGACAGCAACATAAAAAGCAACTATTTACTGAATAAACAACTGGGGGACAGAGGACGCACTGATCAAAGCTGTTTTCATTGCATGTCATGTTGCACTACAATAGAAATGGAGACACACAAGTTATGCAATTTAAACAGTACTACTAGGTGACTCAGTGGTCCTTCTTGCCATGTATCATGAATGCAGAAAAAAGGACAATGCTGCAGACAAAGGGGACATGTGAATGCTGATTTTCATACATCTTAAGTTTTGTAACACTTAAAAATACTGTGCCAATATTTTGTATGGCCTGTTTTCAGAATACACTTATGCCTCCTACACTTATGCAATACAGTACAGTACATTTCGGTATAGGTCACCCTAATCAGGCTTGCGGTTCCACTGCTAATATTACCCTTACTTGGTAGGCGAAGTGTACAGCAGAAAGATATGTTTGACTTCATTCTCACTCAGTTCACATATTGCGTCCCTTGTGTCCTCAAGTTCATTATTTCAAATGTAGACACACACAAAAAAAGTGCAAAAGTATAGAGAGGAAGTGACACACATGTGAACAGCCCAATAAACAACGCCTATAGGTGACACACTCCTTTCCTCTCTATATGCACCAGACACCTCCTGTTAAGCATCTCATACTTCTTGAAAGTCATTGTGCAATTCTGAGTGTGCTCCATAGAGGCGAGTGGGCTTGACAAACCACCTGTAAGACACTCTGTTCTCTCCATATGCTCAGAGGAAAAACAAAATGTAAAAATCGTCATAGCATTTATATGCTGCAATGCACTTAAAGTGTTTTTTTTAATCTTCACTTCTAAGTTGCTTTGCATAAAAGCGTCTGCTAAATAAGTAAATGTAAACAACAATGGAGGACATACAGATGCTTCTCTTGCTTCTTGGGATATGGCTGTTTGTCACGAGAAGACAAGCTTTGTTTGAGCAGGACTCATTGCTGCCTACCATCATCTTATTATTACAGTGTTGTGGGGCCAGATAGAATCTGCAGACATTTTTAGCTATTTTTGCGTAGAATGTTGTAAAAGAATCTCCCGATTTACGTGGAATGATTTTTGGGAGTATCATAAATAAAAATAAAATGAATGTTTAATCTTTAATGTTTACAACGTCCAATTAGATCCACTTCAATTGGTAAACAAAGCAAGTCTCTTATATGATATATCTACTAAAAGACAGAAATTATTACTTTGAAAAATCTATTGTAAATAAATTATATGAACATTCATATTAGACTATATTAATACTGAAATAATTTTAAACTGAATAAATATAAATTTAAACAAATTTACAAAAGTACATAAATAGACTCAATGATGGGCTAAAAATCTGTGGATTTCTACATGGGCTTACTTATAGCACATGA
Source organism: Danio albolineatus (assembly GCA_903798035.1). Taxonomy (NCBI): domain Eukaryota; kingdom Metazoa; phylum Chordata; class Actinopteri; order Cypriniformes; family Danionidae; genus Danio; species Danio albolineatus. The sequence goes on along the minus strand of CAIGQQ010035257.1, from coordinate 6,836,878 downwards.
GAATGATGATTTCCTGTCAACCAATAGAATTCAGTAGCAAGTCATACTGTTGTGGCAGGTGTGCTCACAAAAGAGTCACAAAAGTTGTGAAACGGTTCACTATTTTGGTACTTCTGACAATAGAAAATGTCAATAAAATGCATACCATACTGTAGTGTACTGAACCATACCACTATGTGGAAACCAACCATTACATCCCTACCACTTACTATTGTGCTGGGTTAAAGCCGGTTCAAAATGAGGAACTAGTTGTCTTCAAATGCTGTTCCTATAACTAAAATCAAGTTCCAGCAGTGCAAATACACCATAAAGAAAGAACATCTGCCAATAGTTTCTTTGTGAAAAGTTCCTCCGGTGCAAAAGCCCCTTTAGGAGTAGCATTTTCAATTTCACTCATTTTTTTAAATCCTTTTTTCAGTTCTGAATACGGTTACGTTTAAATATGCTGTGGTGCAGAGAGAACTAAGATACATGCTATGTTTTAATTAGCTTTATTTAGGATTGTTATTTATGTTTTGGGGTTTTATTTTTACTTACATTCCGGAAAATACCGCAGTTTTGTTCTAGGCACTAAACAGACACTAACATACATACTTTAAAGACCCCATGATATTAAAATGACATGACAGCTTTGTGGCTTTTAGTCCATGAATATTTACATATTTACTTGCCATTTACATACATATTTACTTGTCATCAATATTACGGTAATGTAGTGTTGTCACTATACTGGAATTTGATACTAATCAGTACTAACATTTTAGAAATGTCCATTTCCCACTAACATTCGGGCAGCTTCTTAAACTCTGCGGATTAGCCATTGTGTTCATGTGCTCAACATAAATGACTGTGATTGGCCGTGAAGGTCATCAGTTAACCGAACTCACCGCTGTTTACTGAGTGTAAACACAAATACGGGGACACTGGAGTGTTTTAAAGCAGCGATGATCAGTTTTAAAGCAGCTCATAGACAGACCAGCTGATCGTCACTGCTTTGAAACACTTCAGTGTCCCCATATCTGTGGTTACACTCAGTAAACAGCGGTGAGTTTGGTGAACTGATGACCTTTATTTGATGAACACAATAGTAAATCAGCAGAGTTTAAGAACACGCTCAACAGCACTCAAATATTAGCAGCAAATAGATGTTATTAAAATTCCTATACTGATTGGTACCGATTTCCAGTATTGTGACAACAATGTGGTAATGTTCTCAAAAGAGACTGTTCTACATTGTTCTAGAAAGAGACCGTTTTATATTGCAATTTACAAAACAAGCAAACAAAAAGCTTTGGCCATTAAATAAAAAGTAAAGACCCACCCAAAGTCCTAGTACTACTTTGAAACACAAAATTGCACTCATTTAGTTTGCTTCATGGGGTCTTGAATGAATGTCAGAAACTGTGAACGACTACAAAACTGACATTCATATATCATGCATTTGACTGTCATTTTTGGTTTTTATTAATCAAATAAAAATACCAAACAATAATCAAATGTCTCAAACAAAAAAAAACTTCAACAGTAAAAAAAAAAACATCACAAAGTGTGTTAGTCCTTTGATAAAAACTTGCTCAACATCCAGAAGAAAAAAAACAGCAGCTGATTAAAGCTCAGCTTGACTAAAACCACAGTTAGTACTAGTGATCAAGAGACAGTGAACACATGCAATCCATCACGTTCATGCTGTGTTGCTTTAGTGTATTTCAGACTCCGCAGACACTCATTTCACGCATGCAACATCCCATAACACCCCTCAGGTTAAAGACATGCCCCGAACTCACCTCATTATATTTGGCACAATTGCTAAAGACAAGGCGCACGTCCGACACAAACTCTTTAGGGCTCTTGTAATGCAGAGGATGCTTTCTCTGTAGTTTCCGCTTCACCAGGGTCAAATCCATCGGATGCTTTATTATTTTATAGTAATTTGGAACCTGAAGAAAAATCAAGACTTCAGCATTAAAAGTCTGTTTGGATCTCTTTCAAAACCACATTTACCTTAAAGCTAAAACAAGAGTTAAAAACTATATTGCATATTTATATATATAAAAAAAACATTTAAAATTAATTAGATATAAAATAATAATAAAAAAATCTACAATACCTACTCAATGCTAAAAACAATGAAAACTAATTCTAATAAAATAGTAACTAATATAGCTAAACTGTATAAGCATATATGTTTTGTTTAAGTATTAAATTCACTAAAAATCAAACGAAAGGGTTAATAGACTAGAAGTGAAAACTAAAAAAAGATTAGTGATCTAAGAAGAGGAAGGGTGATCAATAAAACAGAATCTTAATCATTCATTCAATTGATTCTAATGAATAATTAAATCTTATTAATAAAAAACACATTTACCTTAAAACTAAAGTTTTGTTTAAAAGCTAAAACAATTAAAGTTAAAAACAATATTTATAAAAAAAATGATTTAAAATGAATTACATATAAAAAATAATGAATCACTTTATTTAAAATTAATTATTACACAAATCTACGATACCTACTCAATGCTACAATAGCACTGAGCTAAAAACAGCACTAAAACCCTCGCAAAAATGTATAATGAATTATTAAAAAGTAACTAATATAGTTAACATATAACACCAAGTTTAAGTATTAAATTCACTAAAACTCCAACTTGAAGCTAACTACATTAAAAACATTCCAAGTGAGGGAGAGTTTGAGTTTATTTGCGTATCAGCTTCTCTGGCTATGCCATGGTTAAAAAACAAAACAAAAAAAAAAACATCAAGTTTACAACATTTTATAAATATCACTTTTCTATAATTATAAAAATACTTGAACAATAAAAAGTCATCAACATCAATAAATAATATATAAGAAAATACATAAATAATAATAATAATAATAATAATAACAACAACAACAAGGTTGCCCCAACAGTCCAAAGACATGCGCTATAGGTGAAATGATTAAACTAAACTGCCTGTAGTGTATGTGTCCGAATGCGAGTGTGTATGAATGTTTCCCAGTGGTGGGCTGCGGCTGGAATGGCAACTGCTGCGTAATACATATACTGAATAAGTTGGCGATGCATTCTGCTGTGGTAACCTCAGATTAATAAAGGGACTACACTAAAAAGAAAATGAATGAATAATAATAATAATAATAATAATAATTTACAAGATAATAGTTTACTTTTGATTTTAAAAAATGTACAATTTGGAGAGATTCTACGGTGCCCGAGAAAGCTAAACGTTGCAATTTAAAAAAGCACATGCAATGACAAAAACACCAGCAAATGAAAAAAACAATCTTAATCGGTTTGACAGCACACTTGCAAATAGAAGGGAACACAGTGGAAATGTTTCAAGAGAACCGTAAAACATGACGGACTCAGCTATTTAGGTTATGGGCTGCATACGAAATCGCCAACTACAACTACTATGCAGGTACTGCATTTGAATTTAAATGTACTACTCTGCCGTTTTAAAAGTACGTTATATACAGTATGAATGGAACTCAGACGTACTACATCCGCCATTTTGTCAAGATCACATCACCTACACACATTCTTTTGCGGGGCATCATGGGATAACGTATCGTGCATCAGATGGACACTTTAAAATCTTACCAGAAGTAGTTGGTCATCAGGGAATTTCTTGCTTACTGCATTTTAAATACTATGAATTCGGACATACTACTCGGCTCGCATACTCTCTTTAGCATATTATACAGTATGGAAGTATGCAAATTTAGACGCAACAAATAAACATTTCGCAGCAGCGTCTGTCACAGTTTAGGGTCACCTAGAAACATTTCCATTGTATTCTATTTGAGAGTGGTGAGAGAAAATGCAGCGCATTTTCGTAAGTTGTTTGCGTAATGAGAAAATTCAGAAACAATTTATGAGTTAGCATGCGCATGCTTTGTACGTTCACATGTGCTGTCAAGCGGAGGAAGATCTTAATTTGCTGATGTTTTTTTTTTTTATTTGCATTTTATTTATTTTTTTTAATTTGCAGCCAATTAGCTCGCTCGACCACCATAGGATTGACATTTAAAACATTTCATTTAAAGCCAGTTCAGATAAAAATCATTGTCTGATAATATAAAAAATATGACAACATTCCCAGTGAAAGTTGGAATAATAATAAGTATAACATTTTTAAATTTAGTTTTATATAAATAACATTAAAGTGGTCATCACCGAAGAGAAAGGGTGATCAAAACACTGAATATTAATAATTCGATTCATTTAACTAAATAATATTCATTAATTTTCTTTTCGGCTTAGTCCCTTTATTAATCTGGGGTCACCACAGCGGAATGAACCGCCAACTTATCCAGCATATGGTTTGCGCAGCGGATGCCCTTTCAGCTGCAACCCATCTCTGGGAAACATCCAGACACACTTATTCACACTCAAACACTGCAGACAATTTAGCTACCCAAGTCACCTGTACCACATGTCTTTGGACTTGTGTGGGGGAAACCGGAGCACCCGGAGAAAACCCACGCAACCACAGGGAGAACATGCAAACTCCACACAGAAATGCCGACTGACCCAACCGGGGCTCAAAACGGTGACCTTCTTACAGTGAGGCGAACGTGCTACCCACTACGCCACCATGGTGCCTAACTAATTAATATTTAAGCTTAATTAAGTATGAGAGCTCAGGCTTTCATTCAGGTTTCTCGAATCTCCCTCATAAGGGCAGAGTTTTACTGAGAATCTATGCTTATAAATGGGGGACGACTGAAACCTGTTCATCAATATATAACATTAAAATGGATGCATTTAGGAGTAGCTTTTTAAGAGCAAAGTAAAGCAGTTATACAAGACAAAAATGATTTCTCATCAGTGTGATGCATTATTGCAGTCAATAATGTAATTACACAAGAACTGTGTTGCCACCAGGACATTTAACAGCATGGAACAGCCCAGAGGCTCAATACATGTTTGAAAACAGACGACTAAAGTACACGCGAGCGACGCTGCTGTTTTTTAAGCTTTATTGCAACGAAGTTAATGGCACTACTAGCGGAGAGGCAGCAATTAAATATCCCAGCTTGTACTGAGGAATGGTGCAATTACACATCTGAGTATTGCGCTTAAAGAACACTTGATCAGAAACGACTGATGTTTATGGGAAATGAGGATCTTGTGGGCTGGATGGGAACTCACCGATGTAGGAACAGGCTCTTGAAACTCTGTGCTGAGCTCGTGACAGAAAACATGCAGCAGCAGACGCTCACACCGCTGCAAAACAGAGAGAGAGAAAAGATCAATCATCTGCAAATAATCAAAATATATACATAGGAGACCATATTATCTGATTGATAGGTCTTAAAATTTCACAATATTGCATTTTATTTTATTACAATACTGCATTTTAGTTCATTATTATTTTATTTATTTTTTTTTTAATTTTGTTATTTTATTAAATTTTGTTATTTTATTTTATTATTTAATTTTCATTATTCTGTTCATTTTATTTTTATTTTGTTTATTTTATTTTATTTTTAGTGTTTTGTTTACTTTTTATTTTATATTTAGTTATTATTTGTTATTATATTTTATTATTATTGTTTTATATTAAATTGTTTATTTTTATTATATTATTTTGCTATTTAGTTTATTTTTTATTATTTTTATTATTTTATTTTGTGTAACAGTTTATCTTATTTTGTTTAACTTTTTCTTTAACTTATTTTGTTAATAAGTTTTTGTAAATTACCTAAGAAGATGAAGACAAAATGCAATGAACTCATGGTAGGTTTTTTCAGGAGGTGCGAGACACTCTTTGGGAGCGAACACACTTAAGAGTTGTGGAATCAATAATAACTTTGAAGAACCACTAATAATACTAAACCACTTTGGCCAAGGTATTTTAGAATGACCAAAACATTCCAGATGTTTTACAATGTAGTCAGGCCCCGTTTACACTAGTGCGTTTTATTTTTAAAACAGCGTTTTAGCATGAAAACGATCCGCGTCCACACTAGCGTTTTACCCAAGCGTCTCTAGCAGATGTACACTCTACACACTACGTCACCAGAAACATATACACGTGACCATTCGCCAACTCTGGGCATGCACGTTCAAGTATAAACAGGAAGCATGCGTCTCGCTCTGCATTTGGTTATTGTTGGTCAACAAACGCTGGTTGAACGATGAACGTGATGGTAAAGAAAGCAAGAGAGGTCGAGTTGTTACTTAAAGTAACAAATGAATATAAAACATCCATGGCTATCGAAAATACAGTGTTTACAGTGAAGGCTGGTCTGCCGTCTGCCGGTGACGTTATAGCTATGTGCGCTTGACGAATAAGGGAAGGATAAGCAATGACTCAAAGCCCCAATCACGTAGCGAATCTCAGCAGCCACGACTCCGTTTTCCAATGTCTCCGTTTTCCACTATCTACACTGAGACGCAGCAGCAGCGTTTTAGAATGAAAACATCCTCTCCAGCGTATATTTTTGCTGCACATACTGTAATTTATTTAGTAGTATTATGTTTCTATCAGTTTATGTGCATTATTTCTCAGCGGATCAATTTTTTCCTACTCAGTTCTACGCATAAGATTATTATGCACTTTTTAAAATATGTATGCTCATCTTTCTTGGCATTTCCATGATGTATTTTTTATGCAATATTCCAAAATGTGCATATAAATAAGTAAATGGAAACATAGCTACTGTCACATCAAGCAGATCTGTGCTGTCCAAGTAAAAACACTACATTTATATTTTCTTTGCATTTGTATATAACTACTGAAATATTGCATTTCGGCGCCACGGTGGCCTAGTGAGTAGCATGTTCGCCTCACAGCAAGAAGGTCGCTGGTTCGATCCCCGGCTGGGTCAGTTGGCATTTCTGTGTGGAGTTTGCATGTTCTCCCCGTGGTTGCGTGGGTTTCCTCCGGGTGCTCCGGTTTCCCCCACAGTC
>CAIGQQ010035257.1:6800669-6825065 GCA_903798035.1 Danio albolineatus | reverse complement strand
CTCATATGGAGAATGAAGTCACATGAACTGCTCAGGATTTTTTTTTTCACAGACTCTAAGTGTAAAATCTTGATGGTTTTGTGGTTTCATCAATCAAATCTGATCTTTATTTTGTATTTTCTATTGGATTCAAGTCAGGTGACTAGCCGGGCCATTCTACAGCTTGATTTTCTCTGAAAGCATTTGAGAGTTTTCTTGTCTGTGTTTTGGATCATTGTCTTGCTGAAATGTCCACCCTGGTTTCATCTTCATCATCCTGCTAATGTAGATGTGGGACTGAAGCAGTGAATATTCATTTAAAATGATGAAGGATAAAGGGTCGCTGAAGAACTACTGGGAGATTTTAGCTGCCTGCTGTCTGGGCTTTCACTGCCTTTCTACACCTCCCTTTCTTCATGTGTTCAATACATTTTTCTTGTGTCATTTTATTTTATTACACATAACTTCATTTGTAACCTAATTAGATTTGTTTTCTTTGCATATGTGGATTTTTTTGTTGTTACCACCATCTGGTGAAAAGTCCAAGCAACAGCACCCTTAGAAATATGTTTTCTGAGAAAAATGGTGCCGTGTTCAATACTTATTTTCCCCAGAGCAAACACAGAAGGATTGTCTTACAACACTTCCACCTAAATGGTTCAAGGATGTTATTCACGTCAGCTCAAACTTCAGTTTCTCATCAAATCTTGACCAATAAAATGCTCTCCAGTATCTGACATGACCCGCCCCATTCAAAAAGCTTCACATTTCATACACTTGAGTTCAACGACTCACACTGGCAGAGTGGAGATATAACAAAACGCTACAGTTTTTTTTAAGGGGAGGAGCTACACCATGTTCCACCCTCTCTTCATGTTACAATTGAGACAATTTTATTATATCATGCTGCTAATGTATCATTTGACGGAAGCTAAAACCTTTTTGTGCGTCTCTTTATATGCAAATGTGCTGCTGTTTCACCCTCTTCTACAAAGCGGCGGGGTGCCTTTATAGGTTGAGCCTCGGATATTAAAGGCATGTGTCCACCGAACTCTTAAAGAGTTCTTTGTTGCGGTGTTATTACACAAATTGTGACTAATTTGGTTCTCAAATAAATTCACAAATCTTTCATGTTTTTAAGAATGTTCAAAAAAACTGTAAGCTAAAGGTGATTACCATACAAGCGCTCCGTCTGCCATCTTTAGTGCGTTCAGTTTTGACGTTTGCTCCAGAATAGCTACACTCTTCCTCAACTCCCGGCTCCTGTTTGACCTTCACCTGGTCCACTGTGGTTCCAGAACTAAACACACACAAACATAAATCACACATTCTAACTTTGCATGCAATGTCTGAACATCTGGAGACCACTCACACGCATTTATTTATTTAATGAATATAAAATAAATATACATCTAACTAAAATAATTGTTTACGTTTTATTTTTTATTCAAATTCCAATCTCCGATGGAATACATCCCAGTGTTTTAAAAAAAGGTCAAAAAAATTAGATTGTCGCCTTACAAGTAACATTATTCAAAAATCTTAAACAAGTATGTAGTGAACAAGGCTGTAGTGAACGCTGACCTGCCCCGACTGCCTGTGCTTGACGTACTGGATGGACGAGCTGGAGTGTGAGAATTAGATAAACCTAGAGAAAAAGCGACAGAGAGGGTCTGTTAAAACACATCAAATATTCAGAAAATTCAAAAGTGAGCATGGGCATTTGCATTTACCATAAAGAATGAATTGACTTTGAATTATTCCAATATTTTACTAATCTTAATGCACATAAAATTTTGGATAGCAACTAAAAAGGTATATACTAGGACTGTGAGATTACTTGATATAGTATCCAAATTGCGATTTGCACATGCACGATTTCTAAATCGCCTTATAGCACGATTTTCCCCAAAGTATGCTATTTGAACCAATCATAACGCAGCGTGCCTAAACAGAGCACGAGAACATGGTGACAACAACAGTCAACATCTGTGGTGTAGGATTATTTTAAATTCGCAGAACCAGGTAATTTGTAAGTCAGTCATATATTGCGTCTAAAAGCACGTTGAAAGAACGAGGCGCATCACTTCCTTCAGCATTTTCAACACGCTTTGCGCTCACGCTTCGTTGTCGTTTCAAGGTGACTGTCAACCGTTTTCTTAGAGGATGACAAACTAACAAAACATTGCTGCAGCTCTGATACTCTGATAGAAGTGTTATTTTTACAGAAAATAAAAAAGCACTGGGTGTTTGGGTGTGCTGTGTTTATCTGAGGTAATACAAAATGTGTGTATTCAATACAAAGTATGAAACTGATTAGTCTGTTTTTTGTTTCATGACCTACAGTGTGGGATTCTGAAAAGGTCAATTTAAAGTTTGTCTGAAAAAAGATGTTTTCAGCTGGGTGTGCCTGGAATAGATAAGAACATCGCTCTAAGTATGCCTCCATTGGAAAATAACAGACTTGTGCACGTAAAAGACATGATATGTGAACAGTCTATTTCACATCAGCATCACAAACTCTGGAAAAAAAAATAATAATCTGGGCATTTGTAAAAAAAATACACGCAACTAATTCTGATATGTGGTCAAGCAGAAAATCTGAGCCTCACTTGAGTTTGACACGGTACACGGTAGTCTGTTTGTTTTGCTATAAGTCTGTTCTAAAGACAATTTGTTACACCTTGACTAGGTGTACTTTATTTTTGTCTTGTGACTGTTTTAGAGACATTTCACAGGTCTTTAATTTTTTTTTAAATTATTTTCCTTTGGAAAAATTATTTAGATACACACTGTAAAATGTCTGTGTGTGTCAAAATCATGATTAAAATCGAGATATTGTTAAAGAAAATCGTGATGGACTTCCTTCCCACATATCGCACAGCCCTAGAATACAATTGAATTCAGACTAATTAAACCCCCTTCAAATTTTTTGTTCTTTTTCAAATATTTCCCAAATTATGTTTAGCAGAGGAAGAAAAGTTTCACAGTATGTCTGATAATATTTTTTCTTCTGGAGAATGTTTTTTTTTGTTTTATTTCAGCTAGAATAAAAGCAGTTTTTAACTTTTTTAAAAACATTTTATACAATAACTTGCCTTATTACCCCATCCTGCCTACTTAACCTAATTAACCTAGTTAGGCCTTTAAATGCCACTTTCAGCTGTATAGAAGTGTCTAGAAAAATATCTAGTAAAATATTATGTACTGTCATTACGGCAAAAATAAAATAAATCAGTTATGAGGAGATGAGTTATTAAAACTATGATGTTTAGAAATGTGTTGAAAAAATCTTCTCTCCGTTAAACAGAAATTGGGAAAAGAATAAAATAGGGGGGCTAATAATTCTGACTTCATCTGTATATACACATTTATTTATTTTTCATGTAGTAATCGTATTTCTATTTTACTTCCTTTACACCTAAAATGGTTTTGAATAGTTGTAGTTAACATAAACAACACTGACGTACAACAATTAAGATAATTTCAAATAATCATTGATCAAAACAAAGCAATAACGGTGAACTGCATGAATACGCTAGTGAGCTTTGGAGGTAGTTTGGTACCATTTGGGACGGAGCACAAATTCACGAGGGCAGCAGAATGCAGTCTTAGCCTCAGGGTTTGTGCATATGGTTGGACAGCAGATTATGCCATAAGGAACCTGAAGCGCTGAGCAGGAATTAATGGCGCCAGCAGAGCTAACGCAGCCTTAGCCCTTGGGTTTTGGTGCATATGGTTGGTTGAATGAGAGTTTTAGCCATATAGTACAAAAGGGAGCAGGGTGGTATGGTATATATAAGCATATCATACATACACAAACACGCATCTGCATGAATATTTCACAACATTATGTAAATGCAAGCTAACCTATACAGACATTTAGATGCAAAACAATTCATGTAAATGAGGTGCTGGAGAAATTTGACACATTTTCTCTGAAGTACCTGACGATCCCGGGGAATGTGTGGAAGGTCCTGGCGAGGGGTTTGTGGGTCCGACATTAGGATATGCATTAGCAGAAATATACCGACTTAGGATATTATCCAGTGTGCTAGAACCGGCATCTTCAAGCTGGAGATAAGATAAAATACATAAATAAATAAATACATAATAATAAAAATAAAGAAGTAATCTGATATAAAATAGATTTATACATCTACTGTAATGATCCTATTTTTACTTTGTCTTATTTCTTTTTTTATTTTGTCTCTAACCTGAATGTATCTTTTCATAAATAAATCAGTGTGAGCTTTGTCTAATTTAGCTTTGGTAAAGGAAGCATCTGCTATATGAAGACCATTATTAACAGATCCAAGTACAGGGATTGTCTTTGTCCTGTTGCCTTAGGTGCCTTAAACGTAATTATGTTTAGGGGTTTATTGCATTTGGGCTTTAAAAGTTATTACATTTAATTGCTTTATTAGATTTAGGCCCACAAGTTATTACATTTAGAATCTTTATTACATTTCCACCCATTTATTAGATTTGTACCCTCATGATCACACTTTCTGGGGTCTGAACTTGCAATCTTTGACTAATCGGGTCAACTTAAAGGGATAGTTTACCTAAAAAAAATGAAATTTACCTCATTCACTCATCCTTCTCTTGTACAAAACTTGAGTTTCTTTCTTCTGCTGAACACAACAGGACATGTTTTAAAGAAAGCTGATCACTGCCAACCACTGACTTCCATAATATTTTCATATCTTACTATGGAAGTCAATTGGTGCCAGCTACCAGCATTCTACAAAATATCTTCTTTTGTGTTCAACAGAATGTGTACAAATGTACTCAAACGTGTTTAAAACCACATGAGGAAGAGTAAATGATTGGTTATTATTATAATATTGGGAGAACTATGCCTTTAAAATGAATAAAATGCAATAGTGAAGTTTAGCAGATGCTTTTGTCTCACAATTGAGGAGGCATTTAGCAATTCAACAACAAGAGGCAATACACACAAGAAGTGGTAATTATACAAAGGAACTGTTAGTGCTCAGAGAATTAAGTGCTAGAGATAAAATGGAAGAAGTGTTTTTAATATAGAGAGAAGAGTGTTTCTACAGGTGGTTTTTCAACCCCACTCACCTCATGTAGCACACTTCATAAACGCACAATGTGGTTTTTTTTTTACCTGAATAGGAGGGATGTCGGGCAGGCAGGGCAGGTTCTCAGGGTTGGTGACTGACGGTATGAGCTCTATAGGGGTTATAACAGGACTGGAAGGGCCGCGGTGAATATGGGCATTGGCCATACTGGCACTGGTGGGACTGGTGGGGTTGGCAGCGCTAATGTTGTGTAGTGAAGCCACAGGGAATGGACCCGCATGCCCAGGATTAGAGTGCTGAGGGGGAAAAAGAGGGACAGGTGTTGGAAGACGGCAAAACATTTTCAAACAGCTGGTACATTTGCATAATTCTGAAGGCAGAATATGGTGTGTATGTTTCGAAGACTAAAGGCATATTTAGAACAAGAATCATTTGATATTAAAATATTAAATCCTTAATCATGTTAACACCTTTACAATTACATCATTCATTTAGCAGGTGCTTTTATCCAAAGTGACTTACAAATAGTAATTAAAATCACTTAAATTCACCAGAGATCAGCAATATTTAGAAGTCACGACAAGTCCAGGTATGTTTAGCATATTTTTTAATATGAGTCCTTGCTATGGAGTGCTCGTAGGAAATTATCTGGTGGTTTATCAAGCCTATTCATCTGCATGAAGCACACTTAGCACTTGTTTAAACGAATCCGTTTTAGTTTTAAAATGCATAACTTTTGCTATGGTTACGCCTTCTGTCCACACTACCTTGGAGTTTTTGAGCCCCGAAACAGAGCGTTTTGGAAACGCTGAAGAGGCCGTTTTTGGTTTTAAAACGCTGATGCTCTATTGGCTCGTTTCCACTGAGCGGTACAGTACGGTACGGTACGGGTCGCCTTTATCAGGCTTGCGTTTCCACTGCAAAAGGGTACTCTTTTGGTGGGCGTGGTGTACGACTGAAAGTTTGTCGACGTCATTTTCGCTCGAGGAAATGTTTACAGTAAAGCTTTATTGGGCCGTTCACAAATCTTACGAGAAGCACTTCTCACAAAACAGATGCTTTATTATACACATAAACACTGGTGTATAAATGTTCATTACTGACTGAACATGATCTGATTATAACTGCAGATCAATGATGCGAAATAGCCTACGGTCCGCGATTATATCAAATAAATAAATAAATGCAGCATATATGAACACATACAGCCCCTTACAGTCTCTGATGTTACCAGATTACAGAAAAACTACACAGAGCAGACATGTATGCCTTATTCAGGTTCAAAAACAATCCGAAATAGAGCCCCGTCTGTGCAAACCTCTCAGCTGTGTCTTTTATCTTCACCAGCACATGTAGCCTCTCCATCATTATTCTCTTGTTAAAGAGTAACTCCGTCATTCCGAGTTTATAATAGTCCAGGTTAAGAACTTTGTTATTTCAAACATTGAAGCGCACGCTAACACAAGAGACAAGCAAAACCTCATGCGCTCGCGCTTATGGGCTCGTAACCCATAAGAATCTGTTCTTCTCTCTGCTTTGTGGCCGTTCAAGACGACGACAAGGTTTGTTTGAGCTCGGGTCGACCATGGCTCATTATTATATGCTGATACTATTTCGGAGCATTGTCTCTCGGCTGTGTATTAAACATGGCGGGTCCTTTGTTTTCATTCTGCTTGTTGCGTGAGCAAATGACGTATCTCTGTAAGCCAATGGCGTTCAGCTGCGCGTCTAGCTCCGCCTTACGGCTCGCTTTGGTACGCTTGGGACCCTTTGCAAAGGGTGACTAAAAAGTGGTACACAACGGTTCGGTTCAGTACGCTTTTGGAAACGGCCTTAAAAGCGTACCGAACCGTACCGTACCACTCAGTGGAAACGGGCCATTTGTCAGTGTGGATGGGGGAAACGGAGACATCTGAAAGGCGTGGCTGCAGACATTCGCTCTGATTGGGGCTTTTTCTCAATATTAAGTACACAAAATTCGGTCTTGAATCCTCTCCTTGTAATTTCAGACTTGGCTAAATTGTTGTTTCACTATCTTAACAAAAAAATTAAAACATGACACAAGGAACTGCCTCTTTTCGTTTTGATCTTAACAACTTAAGACAGCAAAAATGTTAAGGCATCGTGTAGCTACATATTTATATGGCCAACCGTCATCTTCACTGTATATATATATTTATATCAAAACGAAGCCTATAGCATAACTGCCTCCTTTCATTTTCATTGAAAAATATGAAACATACCCTCTCACAATTTCTTCTGCTAATTATCAGTTTTAATAATCAATAATGGCAATCAGTAATACAATATGTTTACACAATATAGGAAACAAAGGCAAGCAATCAGTCAAATGTTCAGAATCAGTATACATGGTTACATAAATGAATATATTAACTTATCTTTGTGCTTAGCCAAAACCCGTTACCTGATAGATTCAAAAGACCAAAGAGTCATTAGACAGAGACAAGATTAGGCTAATTAAATATGAAGTTTAGCAACTATAGTGAAATGAGGTCCAGCAGTAGATCCTTGATGAACTGTCCCACATGCGCTACTCTCACCTGGGAAGGTGTGCTCGAAGCACCCGCTGACTACCTGTAGCTCAGACGTGCACATATGCTGCAGCGCTTTCAGTGTTTTCAGTGGTGTAGTGTGGACGAAGATCTTTTTTAAAAAACGCTAGGTGAAACGCCAGTGTGGACGAGGATCATTTTCAGTCTAAAACGCCATTTTAAAACTAAAACGTATTCGTGTAAACGGGGCCATAGGATTGCACAATATTTTCCAAATAACATGGATTGTTGATAGTCTGATGCATACAGAGAAGGCGTGTCTCCTACATGTAGTTTGTCAAGCCCACTCACCTGTGTGAGGTACAATCAGTCTAATGTGCAATTCTATTTAAGGACCACAATGCAGCTCCAAAATAATAATTAACTGTCATTTTTAAATCTTACTTTGCCACTATTTTATGCATCTTAAATATGAACTTTACCACTATCCTTCAATCCCCTAGGTTTGGCAGCAAAAACTACACTAGTCCCAGGTTAAAAAAAGCAAGGCAAATACTTTTTCTCAAACAAATAAAAAGTAAAAAGTAAAAAAAAAAGTAGGTCTTTACATTAAATGTTACATGTTAGAATAATAATGTAGAAGTAGCAACAAAAAAGCATACTAATTAGCATATTTAATATTACTAACATATTTAATATTAGTCAAACTACACAGTTTCATGTTAAAATGGGATTTATTAAGGTATTTTATTGTCCCGGCTGTCTTTAGTGATTGGTCAATTTTGCTTTCAATTCATTCAAATTTACAGCGAAGTAGAATAGAGTAAAGCTGCGTTCATACTACGAGCGAATTGCAGCAGCAAAGCAACAAGCGGCCGTTCATGTCAACAGAGAGCGAGCGACATCCGTCTAAGTGAGCGACAGTGGTCGTTGGCAACAAGGTGGGCATGTCGAGCGGCAGTTGAGAATCCTTTAACTTTATGCAAATGAAAAGCGCAGTTAGTGAGCCAATAGGAGCACCAGCAGAGCTCACGTGATCCTCTCTCAGCCCCCGCAGAGGCTGGTTGTATTCTCTATGCTGTAGACCTACACAGGGCTGAGCCTTTAGCAGACAAATAACTACAATGACACAGAACACACTTTTTTCTTGATCAAGCGTGTTATGTACTGATTCCATTAATATTTAGTGTTTTCTCTGAACAATGTTAACTTTCAGCAGCATGTAAATTCATTCGCTCTCTGAGAATATCACCATAAACGTGACCTAAGTTGTTGTGGGAACGCCCACAACGGTTTCAATCACCACACAGAGCAACAGGCACCTACAAAGTCACTGCTAGTGTGAATGAGGCATAATGTTTTAGCATTTGTTTTTTTGTGGTTTTGTGTCCTGCAAAACTCTAGACTGACCTGTCTCTGAAGTTGAGGTTGCATCATGGGATACGGCTGGCCATTGAGTCGGGGTTGAGCTGAAGGCATGCGATTCTGCGCTGACACCATGCGCATGTGATGAGGCGGAAACATGTGGGAGGAGCCATTGACCCCACCCCTGTGGAGGGCCTGCATACTAATGAGTCTCGGAGGCTGAAAACAGACACAGAGGAAGAAATTAGATCCAGGCTCTTCTATTAAAGGGCTCATGAACTTTTGTTTATTTTGCAGTGTTCTCTGACGTCCACTTAAATATTATCCTGATTTTTACACATCATATTTTTGAATTAACAGGATATTTTCTGTCCTGTTTTGAGCCCCTCATCTGAACACTGTTTGAATACGTGTTATAGATTATAGATCAGAAGTAAACCCCCACTGCTGACACTTTTGAAGATTTCAGCTGTGTGCACAATACCGATGTCACATTCTGCATGTGCTTGACAGCCGACATTCATTTTGGTTACAAACGCATAAATACTCAGTGTATATGTTAAATAATATGTAACAAGCAAAGCAAAAATGATAAATAATAACAAAACCCGAACAATAAACGAATAATAGATGCCATTAATCACACTTGTGTGGTGCGACTTCACTATCAGATCTAATATAGCCACAGCATCATCATCAATCTTTCTGAAATCCAGCAGAGAATTGTGCTTTCTTTATAAACTAATCAAATTCTTACTGACACAGTTTGGAACTTTATTGAAAATTTAAGTTCATCCACTATCTTAAAGGGCACTTATACTCTTTTTATGGCATCTTTTTACATGATGTAAAATAAGTCTCTGATGTCTCTGAGTGTGTAAGTGAAGTTTCAGCTCAAAATACCACACTTGTGTTTAATAACTCTTTGAGGCTTTGCCCTTTTTAGGCTTTGATTCAAACTGTGCCATTTTGATGGCTTTAAATTCAAATGAGATTCTGCTCAATTCAAAAAAGGCGGAGCAACAAATGCCTGTGTGTCAGCATAGTGGCAGATTCAAAAACAAGACTAACATTCTATGCCAGAGGTCTCAAACAGAATTCCTGGAGGTCCGCAGCTCTGCACAGTTTTGATCCAACCCCAATCAAACACATCTGACCCAACTAATTAAGGTGTTTAAGACTATTAGAGACTATTAAGCAGGTGTGATTTAGAGGTGGTTGGAGCTAAAATCTGTAGAGCTGTGGCCCTACAGGAATTGAGTTTGAGACCACTGTCCTATGCTAATGAGGGAGAGATTGTCACTAATGGGCGGGGCTTTCCCCCACTGAGTGTTTCTGCAGACAGTTTTTAATAAAGTGATTATAAAAACTGTGACTGATCATATTCTGTTGAGCCAGAGTTTATCCACACTATTATGAAAGTAAACATCACTGCACAATATCAAAATTGTGCATATTTGCATATAATGTTGTTTTGAGCAACAGTAAAACATTGCAGGTCCTCTTTAAAAGTTGTAATGACGCTTTCTTTTCCCTCAAATAATGACTGTAGGAAATAATATGTTTTAAAATATCAAATCATATATTTAATATCACATCATTTAGTCTTCATCACATCATCTTCAATCTCACACAGCCATTTTGTTGACAAATGTAAAGCTTCACTTTTAAGGACTTGATTGTGCAACTGGCATCAAAAAACAATGATGGTGAACCAGCTTCACAACCACACAGTTGTACTGGTCCAGAATAAACCAGACATGTAAAGTAGGAAAGAGCTAATCCCTTACTTACCGGTTGCTGTATCATCTGTGGTGGAGCACCTTGTCTGGGATGCTGGGACATCTGAGAGGCGATTCGCATCTGCTGCTGAATTTGTTGCTGGTGTTGCTGTTGTTGCTGCTGCTGCTGTTGTTGTTGCTGCTGCTGCTGTTGATGTTGATGTTGTTGTTGTTGTTGTTGTTGTTGGTGTTGGTGGTGTTGATGTTGCTGCTGGTGTTTCTGAGCAATCGCTGCCTGCTGCATGTGCTGCAGCCTCAGCTGGGCCAGGTTGATCTGTCCTGAGTGCTTACCTGGATGGTTGTGACCAGGAGAGATCTGCTGATTGACGATCATGTTGGACGGAGGAGCAGTAGGAGCAACTTTTTCAATGACTAAATTGCCTGAATAAAAACAAAACAAAAAAACATAAAAAAATTATAAAATTAAACAATAAATAAATTAAACAATATTTTTTAAACGTTTTTTAAAAGCCTGCAGTACATTTTAGAAAAAAAAAAACAACACTTAAAAAGAACATCAAATATTATAGGTGTGAACCTACGCTGGTCTCACGGTTTGGTTCGGTTACTATTCTCATGCCATCGATTCGGTTCAATTTAATATCTTGTTGCATCACAGTGCATTGACGATGCTTCCCATACACAATTTTATACTTCACAGCACAACAATTCTTGTTTTAAAATTTACAATCATATTTATATATATTATTTGTAATACAATTTTGTCCTTTAAAACAAGGAGTTTGTAATAACAAATGTTATGATCTACTACTGAACCGATACCGAATTGTCCACGTCTTTTTTCTTACTTGGCAACCTATTTTAGATCACAAAGATGGACCCTTCAGTTATTTTAGAAGAATAGAACTTTTCCTTTTCTTTTCTGTTATATAGAAATATACTTTTTACTTAAAATTATTTATTTGTATTTTTTTTTAATATATATTTTCATAGAACCTAAATGTTTGTGTGCGACGAGTTTTGTTTGCTTAAAAAAAATGTAAAGTGAAAAGCTGTTTGTACTGCATGTTTCAGATTTAACATGTTCCATAAACGGTAAAATAAAATATACAACAAAACAAAATAAAATAAAATAGCATTGGTGTTTTGAAAAAACTAAACGGCAAATAAAATCCTCCATTACGATATTGCAGACAAAAAAAAAGTGATCAGTGGACTTTAAATGCATGAAACGCATTTTTACACAAATTTGGAAAGAAATGACCCAATTATTAAAATAGTTATGATCAACACTGAGGACAAACTGGGTCAGGGAGCACCTGAGGAGAGTTTCATGACAGTAAAATTATATTTTAAATTAAAACTAAACTAAAATAAAACAAACTAAAATAAAATAAAATATAATTAAACAAAATAAAATTAAATCAATATAGAATCACAAAACAAAATTTAATTTAATTTAATTTAATTTAATCAAAATAAAATAAAAAACAAAACAAAATTTAATTTAATTAAATTAAAATGAAATAAAATTAATCAAAATGAAATGAAATGAATCAAAATAAAAAACAAACTAAAATAAACTAAAATAGAATAAAACAAAACAAAACAAAAAATTAAATTAAATTAAACTTAAACAAACTAAAATAAACTAAAATCGAATAAAACAAAACAAAACTAAACTAAACTAAACTAAACTAAACTAAACTAAATTAAATTAAATTAAATTAAATTAGGGCGCCACGGTGGCCTAGTGGTTAGCACGTTCGTCTCACAGCAAGAAGGTCGCTGGTTCGATCCCCGGCTGGGCCAGTTGGCATTTCTGTGTGGAGTTTGCATGTTTTCCCCGTGGTTGCGTGGGTTTCCTCCGGGTGCTCCGGTTTCCCCCACAGTCCAAAGACATGCGGTACAGGTGAATTGGGTAAGCTAAATTGTCCGTAGTGTGTGTGTGAATGACAATGTATGGATGTGTTTCCCGGAGATGGGTTGTGGCTGGAAGGGCATCCGCTGCGTAAAACAAATGCTGGATAAGTTGGCGGTTCATTCCGCTGTGGCGACCCCGGATTAATAAAGGGACTAAGCCGAAAAGAAAATGAATGAATGAATAAATTAAATTAAATTAAATTAAATTAAATTAAAACAAAATTAAATTTAATTAAATTATATTAAGTTAAAAACTTGGACTTTTCCAAGTTCAAGTCTCAATACATTCTAAAACCAGATTTTAGATGTATGTTAAGTCAATACCAAGGTTAACCACATTCTTGGCCCAGAAGGTTGGGTCGCAGAAAAAGCGAACAGCTCCATTAGCTGGAGGTACTGCATCCACACGGGCCTTCATAATCAGACGCAGCTGGTACGTGATCTACAGTGCCAAAAAACAAATGAGAAAAACAAAGGGAAGAATAATCAACAATAGCAATGTTGTTTGTCATTTCAGTAATTGAAGTAAACAAGGTTCCGACTCGGATTAAACAACATAATTTCAAATACAGCACATGTTTGACATAATGAACAGAGCATTTGTAATTGTTGACAGGTGCAGTTCCAATATATATAAGACACAGTAGTGAATATTAGAGAGTTTTGGTTTTGTGAGAGATAGAAGCATGGCTGACCAGTCTTTTGCTGTAGAGCAGGGCTGTGCTGCTGCCGTTAGTGATGGCCCAGTTGGTGAAGTTGAGCACATGGATGATCTGCTGGGCCAGAACACCGATGTCCCTCTGTTGGCTCAGCAGCTTTATACTCCTCTCTTTGGTCACACTCTGTAGATGGAGGAAATCAAGAGGAATAAGAACAACATTTGGAATGACTCAAAAGAAAGAAAAACAAATATGTCTTCAGAATATATTAGTTTCTTTTAAAAAAAAACACTGTCTTTCATTCATTTTTTAAGTTCAGGATGTATTTACTTTCAGGTTTTTATTTTAAATGTAAATACTGTACAGACGTGCATACAGCTAAAAAATTAGCCCTCTTATTCAAATTTTTCGCATGTGCTCTTTGATGCAAGAAAGATTTTACTTTTAATAACTAATTTCTTTTGTCCTTTCCATGATGACAGTACATAATACTCAACTAGTTATTTTGCAAGATGAAAAGTGCAATGTAAAGGCTTAACTAGGTTAATTGGGTTATCTGGGTAAGCTGCAATAACTAGGCAAGTCATTGGGCAACAGTAATAACAGGGTAATAATATTGACCTATAGTTTGATTTTTTATTGACCTATAGTTTGATTTTTTTTATTCCAACCAAAATTAAATAAAACTTTCTCCAGAATAATAATAACAATAACAACAAAAAAATAGACAATACTGTGACATTTTTTTTTGTTCAGTTAAATATCACAAAAAATAAATAAAATAGGTGTAAAATTTAGCTAGCTCTCTGCAACTCTCACATGGTCGCCCACTGAAGCTAAGCAGGGCTGCGCCCGGTCAGTACCTGGATAGGGGACCACATGGGAAAGCTAGGTTTCTGCCAGAAATAGTGTTAGTGAGGCCTGAAGGGGGCGCCCAACCTGCGGTCTGTGTGGGTCCTAATGCCCCAGTATGGTGACGGGGAGTCTATACTGCTCAGTAAGCGCCGCCTTTCGGATGAGACGTTAAACAGAGGTCCTGACTCTCTGTTGTCGTTAAAAATCCCAGATTTGAAAAAGAGTAGGGGTTTAACCCCGGCATCCTGGCCAGATCTGCCCATTGGCCTCTGTCCATCATGACCTCCTAACATCCCCATATTATAATTGGCTTTATCACTCTGTCTCCTCTTCACCAATCAGCTGGTGTGTGGTGTGCGGTCTGGCCAGGTGGATGCTGCACACTGGTGGTGGATGAGGAGATCCCCCCATTGTGTAAAGTGCTTTGAGTGCCCAGAAAAGCACTATATAAAATGTAAGGAATTATTATTATTATTAAAAAGAGGGTTAATAATCGTGTCTTCAGCTTTATTTTTCTAGATTCCAATTTTAGAAAAAAATACATTTTTCTGTACATTTTCAAATGAAAAATATATTCAAGTAACAATATGTAATATTTAAGCATTAAAATGTTTTTTTTTTAAGATAACAGAAATATTACATTTTGTTGACCTCCATTACCCCAAATGTTTGTGTTTAAACTTAAATAACATCTTACTACTGCAGAATGTTTACTACTGCAGAAACCATGCAAACATCTCATCCTAAAGAATGTGGCATTGACTTTGCCTATGTGACTAGCCTAATCTGAATAAGACAATAATAAGATTAAGCTGTTTACATGAGTTGCTTTTTGAATACTACTTTCATGTTCGCGTTTTATATGTTAAAACGCATAGATCGATTAACGTCATTGCATAACCACACAAACCACGTTTCTTCTGAAGTTAAATGTAATTTTGGGTGTTAAATGTATTTATTTTTTTCAACTTTAACTGCAGTTCGGCAGTTTCACTTTCATTTCATTTATTCATTTCTGTTTAGTTTGATTATGACTTTAGTCTGATTAAGGTGATCGAAAAATCGCTGTTACTCAGAGTATTGTCTTAATCATATTAAAATTGGATTATTATCATACTCAATGTCTATGTTATTGTTTTAAATACGCTCCAGTTGTAAACTGCATATAGTACCTGTGTCATCAAGTGTGAACATGGCCTCTTTAACTTATGGCCCGTTTCCACTGAGTGGTACGGTACGGTACGGTACGGTTCGGTACGGTTTTAAGGCCGTTTCCACTGTCTAAAAGCGTACCGAACCGAACCGTACCGTACCCCTTTTTGGTCACCCTTTCGAAAGGGTACCAAACCCAGAAAGCGAGCCGTAAGGCGGAGCTACACGCGCAGCTGAACGCCATTGGCTTACAGAGTGACGTCATTTGCTCACGCAACAAGCAGAATGAAAACAAAAGACCCGCCATGTTTAATACACAGCCGAGAGACAATGGTCCGAAATAATATCAGCATATAATAACGAGCCATGGTCGACCCGAGCTTAAACAAACATTGTCGTCGTCTTGAACAGCCACAGAGCTGAGAGAAGAGCAGATTGTTATGGGTTACGATCCCATCAGCGCGAGCGCGAGTGCTTTCGCTTTGTCGCTTGCGATCGCGTGCGCGTCAATATTTAAAATAACAAAGATCTTAACCTGGATTATTATCAACTGGGAATGACGGAGTTACTCTCTAACGAGAGAATAATGACGGAGAGGCTGCATGTACTGGTGAAGATTAAAGACACAGATGAGAGGTTTGCACAGACGGGGCTCCAATTTGGTAACAACGGAGACTGTGTACGGGCTGTGTGTTCATATATGCTGCATTTATTTATTTATTTGATATAATTGCGGACCGTAGGCTATTTCGCATCAATGATCTGCAGTTATAATTGTATCATGTTCAGTCAGTAATGACATTTTTACACCAGTGTTTTGTGTATAATAAAGCATCTGTTTTGTGAGAAGTGCTTCTCGTATGATTTTTGAACGACCCATAAAGCTTTACTGTAGACATGTCCTCGAGGGAAAATGACGTCGACAAACTTTCTGTCGTACACCACGCCCATCAAAA
The DNA here is from genome assembly GCA_903798035.1 of Danio albolineatus. Lineage (NCBI taxonomy): Eukaryota > Metazoa > Chordata > Actinopteri > Cypriniformes > Danionidae > Danio > Danio albolineatus. The sequence goes on along the minus strand of CAIGQQ010035257.1, from coordinate 6,808,870 downwards.
GAGTACCCTTTTGCAGTGGAAACGCAAGCCTGATAAAGGTGACCCGTACCGACCCGTACCGTACCGTACTGTACCACTCAGTGGAAACGGGCCATTAAAGATCCACTAAAGTTGAGCACCTTCATCAGACACAACTGAAAATCCTCTGCCAACATAACATAATTAAACACAGTGCCACCAGCAGGGATCATGCATCACACAATGGTGTGAATTGCAGTCAGACGTGTCGACTGGGTCTAATTCGAGTTAAGCCCTAATGAACGTTATTGTAGGTGTCGGACAACAGCTCCGATTGCCAGTTTACATTTTTCACTTTTTTGCCACTTTCATTTAGCCTCTCTCAACTCATCCGTCTCAGTGTCGAAAAAAATCACCCTTGAACATGTCATTGTTGAATCCCTCACGGAGGGGTTTGTTCCAGTCCTGCAGCATTCATTAGCAAACTGCTGTTCCTTTCATTCATTCTCGCATTAGCAGTTTTTCTCCAAATAACACCAACAGTAGAGCTTCCCCCGCAGCAATTCTCAAGCATAGCAAGTGACAAAACTCACACTGTGTGCTTACTATAAAAGCTTAACCTTGTTTTGACTGGGTCTTAACATGCGATAAGAAATCCAATTAACATTGGGATACAAAATCCATCTCGGCTGACCATTTGTGATCGGATCAACGGAGACTGATTTGGTATCCCAATACATTCGCTAGACACATGCTAAAGAGGCTCTATCATGCTATTCACACTTTAAAACGTGCTATAAAGCTGTTGTTTGAGCAATCGAAAAAGACTTGCAAAGCAGAGTTACAAAGAAACGAGTCACTAGAAAGAGAGTTATTCTGTATATCAGTAATCATTGTTTTGCTAATGCTTCAGGAACGTACACCTCCCAATCCCCCCCTAAATTTAAATATAAGTTGGGCTGGGCAAACACAAAATAATCAAGCTGGTTTCGAGCTGATTTCTCTCCTTATGAAAATCCTAGGCAATTCCAATGGCGTGAAATGCGTTTAGAGTGACTTAGGCCCTGTTTACACTAATGCATTTTCGTTTTAAAACGCATAAGTTTTGCTACGGTTATGGCATCCGTCCACACTACACCGTAGTTTTCGAGCCCTGAAAACGGAGCGTTTTGGAAACGCTGGAGAGGCCGTTTTCAATCTAAAATGCTGCTGCTCCGTCTCAGTATGAATGGGGGAAAACGGACACATCTGAAAACAGAGGCGTGGGTGCTGGACACAGAAATGGGAGCATTGTTTGAACTATTGTCCATTTTAGGCGTTATTGTGCAGTTAAAATCTGCCTTTTTTACTACAACAGCTGCATATATTCGCAAGAGGCAAGCTATTGTTCGAGCACTCGCTAATCGCTCGTGTTTCAAGCGGTGTAAGTCCTATTTAGAACGCCGGTTTTGGGTTACACCGGGAAGAACCAGCGAGACACTTGCTTCCTGTTTATACTTGAACGCACATGCCCAGAGTGCGCGAATGGTCACGTGTGTATGTTTTTGGTGGAGTAGTGTAGACGGAGATATGTTCAGAAATGCTGGGTGAGGACGTGGATCGTTTTCATGCTAAAGTGGCGTTTTAAAACTAAAACGCACTAGTGTAAACAGGGCCTTAATTTTTGTTCAAAGTCAGAAATATGTTTAATATTTATTTATCATCAGAAACCCCAAGAAAAAATTCACATATGAGCTGAAGATTATCACGTGAAATGAAACAAAATCCAGTCACAAAGCAAGCTGACAGAAGACAGAAGCTTATAAACACAGTCATGGCGCAGCACTAAGTGTCATGGATTTGAACAGCAGAGATGGAGGATCAGCTTGTCGATTTATGGCAACAGCCCCATCATTTATCAAAGGGATTGTTTTGTCCTCATGTTTTATAAGATTTTAAAAATCCTTTAACGTGTTCCCAGCCTTAAATTAAATATACTGTAGTTCAGTGTTTCTCAAACTGTGGTACACAAGCTTCCTTCTAGTGGTACATGGAGGAATCTCTGAATAATTAAAGTAAAAAAAATAACACACTTTTAACCCTTTTTCGACGTGTACAATAACACCGATGTGATCAGTAAATTGATTTTAATAGGCTAAACCTTATTTAAGTGGTTTACAATAATAAATATTCTTAATTAGAAGAATTAATCTACCTTGTTATTGAACTGTGCAGTGCTGTAGCTGCTTAATTAGGCCTACTATGCTACTGTACTTCAATACCGGTTATTATGGTGGTACTTGGAGACATTTTTTTTTCTGAGGTGGTACTTGATGAAAAAAGCTTGAGAACCACTGCTTTAGTTTATTTGACTGCTGACACAAAAGAAAGAGAACTTTGTTTAATGTGCTTGATAAACATCGTCTGATATGTCTTCCTGCATACATGCGTTTCAGGTTTATGTTTTCAGTAAACCATATATCTAGAATATTACCTTCCAAGGCTTTAAAACGCATGCAGATGTTTGTACGATTTTGTAATGAGTATCTGAGGCACAAGGTGTAAAGTCACCGCCCACTTCTGGAAACTGATCCATGAGGTATTTTGAGTTGAATGTCAAAAGATATTCTAGGGACGCCAGAGAGTTTGTAAAAAAGAGGCACACATACACACACTCATTTAGCCATTAAATGTGACACGCTCATTATTTTTACTTGTGCAGTTGTATTAACTGAACTTTGGACCTACAAGCTTCATATGATCTCTATTTATTCATTTAGCAGATGCTTTCATCTATATTGAATTATTTGTGCCGCTACATGTTGATTTTTCTTCTCCCTCTTTTTTTTAGATGGTATATTTTAAAGCTGTATCGTACATTTGATTGCAATGTTGGATCCGCATGTATACAGGTTGCCTTGTATTAGAGGGTGAGATAGTGTTTGCTCTACTATTAAGAATGCAAATTTTTACTCCTGTCTAGCACTCGATGGATTATGTTTACAGAAAATAGAGTTAATAACAAGGCCAAGAACATCTATACTGCCTTTTAATTAGAAACCAAGTATTTGGAGCCACTTTGACACATTTGCACACACATGTAAAGCTTACCTCCAACTGCTGCAGCAGAGATTTGCCCTTCTTGTTGATTTCATTGATAAGAGTAAAGACTGCTATCTTTATCTCATGTTCCACCTTTTTATGTGTCTCGGCAACTTCTTTTAGTCTAAGGTGAAGACAGACATTAGTGTGCATAAATAATTCTGCCAGGCAATTCAATTATTTTTCTTTATTACATAAAACAAGAGTTAAAAGATGCAGTAATCTAATTTGAACGCCATCAATGCAACAGAAGTCCTACCTTTTCTGCACCTCAGATGCAGAGTACTCCACTAAGCCTCTCTTCTCCTGTAACTTAGTCATGAACGTCGCAATGATGCCTTTCTGGTTCTGACAGGCTTCATCTAGAAACTGGTACCTGTGAAGAGAGATTAAAAATGATATTATTGGGTACTTTTGTGGTATTCCTTCTATTTCAGAGATACTAAATGTATGGAAAGAGCAGACATTATGGCCATTCTGCTTATTTTCACACATGATATTTATAAATATATATTTTAATATTTTTATTATTGAATATATCATTTGACCAGATGAAATGAGTATGTCTCATATAGTATATTTGGAACAAATTCAGAATTTTCAATAAATCGGGATGATTTTGTAAGGGAGTGCTTCTACATAAACTATAATAAACCAATCACAAACCTTGAGAAATACAGTACAGCAATAGTACTGTGCAAACAAAATCTACAGTGCTATATGATTTTCTGAATGTCTAGCAATATTTAGATGCACAAATGTAATAATAAAATGTAAAATAACACCATATAGTACTTATACACACATAAATGCAATTAACTTACCTTTCATTTCTTTTGCCTGAATACTTTTAAACTGAATTGATAAAACACGCAGAAATAATAAATGTTTTGGTAACTTCATGGTTAAACTTTGCAAGAACTCCACAAATCATGAATGTTTTCCAAAATCTAGTCAATAATAATACCGAATCAATGCATACTCTGCGATGTGATTATTGCGGAAGTGCACATTGCAATATCGATGTTGAAACGGTATATTAAGCAGTCCTATTCCACGTTTTACACTTTTTAATGATGTGATTCTGCCTTTTCCACGTCACTGAAATCATAGGACACCAAGGAATTTCTGGTCATCTATTCCTTTAATGTGATGTTTTGTTTTGTTCTAGGCACTTAAGCTTAAAAAACCCTTCATGCATTGCCAGCTGATGAACATGATCATTATAATGATGATGATGGTGTGTGTAAAGTGTAAACAGCGTTGTCCGGCTGACCTGTGTTCTTTGTGTTCAAGTAGCTGGCAGTCTCTGCATGTCAGAGTGTCGCAGGTCTCGCAGAAGAGCTTGAGGGCCTCTTGTTTGTGTACCGGACAGAAGACTGGTCTCTGGCCTGATGTCCCAACAGACTCTACAACACACAACCAATCAAATGCACGCTGCTTCGATTATTTCTCCCTGCTGTACTTTATTCTCACAGTCTACGACTCCCATATGTTCTCATATGCCCCTTGCCAAACTCAATCGAAATGAGGGAAACTAAGTGGGTTAGCCTTAATGAAAACAGTACAGGCCGAGCAAAGCGACTCTCTCGAAAACTCTGCCTGTTGCCATAGCAACTGTACTATGGTTCTGCCTGCTTAATGTGAAAAACAGGCGCTCCATACACAGTTGCAGAAAGATCCAAACGTCAACCGCGCTACTAGAGCAAAGCAAAGTCTTTTACCGTAACGAAAACGATCATATCGTAACTGCCTTGCAAATAAAAGCAGATTAAGATGCAAATTAATTAGTTTATGGCACATACCAGGAGACACTTCCTCTTTTTTGCGTATTTTATGGTCCTTGGTAAATTTGACCCTTTGGTGCGCTTCGATGCAAGTTTTGCAGAGCCACTCTCCACATTCTACGCAGAATCCAATAGCACTGGCATTATCTTCACAGCTGGTGCACACCTGTAATGGAGCAAAGCAATTACGACAATCATTAAATAATGCCCAGAGGACTCATTTATTGGTTTAAAATCAACAGATGAAGCATAAAGTAATGTGTAAGCTAATAAAACAAACAGTATCTAAAGGTGTGAATAGTAGTTTAAAACATGCTAATCATTGCTTGAACACACAAAACATATTCATTCATTCATTTTCTTGTCGGCTTAGTCCCTTTATTGATCCGGGGTCGCCACAGCGGAATCAACCGCCAACTTATCCAGCATATTTTTACGCAGCGGATGCCCTTCCAGCCGCAACCCATCTCTGGGAAACATCCACACACATTCACACTCATACACTATACGGACAATTTAGCCTACCCAATTCACCTATACCACATGTCTTTGGACTTGTAGGGGAAACCGGAGCACCGGAGGAAACCCACGCAACCACGGGGAGAACAAAACATTAAAATATCATATTTGACTCTGGACAACAAAAAACAGGCATAAGCCTCAACTTTTCTAAAAAAATGTATTCAATAGACAAGAACTGTGGGATTTCACTCACAGCAAATTTCCCAGTGTACATTTTACACCACAGGTTTTGAATTTAACGAAAACCGAAACACCAAAACACATTTTTTGAGCTGTTGACAGTCATACATGTGTCCCACACTGCTATAAACACTATTAGGACACATATAATTGACTAAAAAGTGAAAATTGTTTTTTTTTGCGCTATTTCGAGCAAATTTGTTCTTCTGGTTTGAAACGTATTTTTGAGGCTGCATCACGTCGATGAGATCCATGCGTGTATTTTAGCGTAGAGAGTGGACGTCTGTCCCGGCGAGTACATCCTGACGTCTCCTGACCAATCAGTGTGCACTATTTCATTTAATATGCATGATAGCTTCGAAGAATGTAGCTGTTACAGTGTTTAGACGGCAGAGCGACGCCAGGTTGCCAAAACAAGTGAAAGTATAAGGATTGTTTGGAGACGCAGGTCTTCAGTGTTGCGTTTATAAATGTGCTCCAACAAAGGTTTTGCTTTCATTTCCCTGCTATGAGAGCGCAGCTGGACTCACGGTGGATTACAGCGCACGCGACACGTGGCAGAAATGCGTTTGTAAGAAACATTTTTACCCGAGAGCTTTTTGCATCTGGAAATGGTGAAATCCGGATTAGCTGCATGTCTCCTTTAAAAAAATACACAGCTCCAGTTGGTGTTCATTGTCCTGTCACCTGACTGGTAAGTAGGCGATCAGTGGTGTTTGTTTGTTTATGAAGATGGCAAAGTTAGTTGGTTTCGTCAGCAGTACTCTCAGTGTTTAAAGACAGACCTTAGTCAAATGATTAGAACTGTTGCTGAGTTTACAGCACGTTAATATCACTACAGTATTAAAGACTGAAAGATCCGTGTAAAGTGTAAACATCTTAATCAAACAATTACTGTTGTGTAGAATTTTCGCCGCATTTTGTGACAGGATAGTCTATACACACACGGCTTTCTTACGCTACCTACCGAGTGCATCTAGTTACCGAAAAATGCGGAGGATTTTTTTTCCTGAAATACGCTGTGCGTTTCAAATACTCTATTAAATCTGCACTCCTTCAGCAGTTACTCACATTTAATATATAGTTTGTCAAAGAGGACACGCAGGAAATGAATAAACGAGAAAGTGCCAAACTGCAGTTAAAGTCGACAAATTAATAATTTGGCAAATAATTGGATGACTGACGTCCACGTAAACACAGTCACTGTCTTTCTCCCCCTGCGTCTGTGTGTTTGTTTGAAAGTCAGCGCGTGCACAAATGGAAGCTCCCATTTTTATGCAAAACCTTCCCTCTTTCTCTCCCCTGACACTCCCACCTAAATAGAGCTGGACACACCCACTTTCTTGAGCTTTTCCAAACTAGAGGTGTGAAAACACCCCGCTGAGACTGGGGGGTTTTGTGGCCCTTTAACACTTTTCTGGTGTCTATGGCCCCGTTTACACTAGTGCGCTTTAGTTTTAAAACAGCGTTTTAGCATGAAAACGATCCGCGTCCACACTAACGTTTCACCCAGCGTCTTAACAGATCTCCGTCTTCACTACGCCACCAGAAACGTATATCACGTGACCATTCGCGCACCATTCGCGCACTCTTGAGCATGCGCGTTCAAGTATAAACAGGAAGCACGTGTCTCGCTCGGCATTTGGTTATTGTTAGCCAACAAACGCTGGTTGAACGATGAACGCGATGGTAAAGAAAGCAAGAGAGGTCTTTTTGAGGACAGACGACGAGGTCGAGTTGTTACTTCAAGTAACAAATGAATATAAAACATCCATGGCTATCTAAAATACAGTGTTTACAGTGAAGGGTTGGTCTGCCGGTGACGTTATAGCCACGTGCGCTTAACGAATAAGGAAAGGATACGCAATGACCCAAAGCCCCAATCACGTAGCGGATCTCAGCAGCCACGCCTCTGTTTTCAAAGATATCCGTCCACACTGAGACGCTGCGGCGGCGTTTTAGAATGAAAACGGCCTCTCCAGCGTTTCTAAAACGCTCCGTTTTTGCACCTCGAAAACTCCGGCGTAGTGTGGACCGATGGCGTAACCGTAGCAAAACTTATGTGTTTTAAAACGAAAACGTACTAGTGTAAACGGGGCCTATATGAGTCCCACCAGCCAAGTGTCCAGGTTACACTTTCAAAAGTGTTGAATATATACACCTCTGCAGTGTAAAATATTTTACACTTAGAGTGTAAAAATGCAGACCAGATTAAACATTTTAACACCTACAGGGCAAATTGTTCAGTGTACATATAACTCCAGAGGTGTTAAATTACATTATCTTCACTATATATTATATATTATCTATATATATACTGTATATTATCTTCACCTTGAGTCACCTCAAGGTCCCGTATGTGCAATTAACACTGATGCACACTGTTAAAGCCACAATTTAGCCCACATCAGTGTTAAAAACAGTAAATGAACACTTGGATTTTAACACTATAACACTACAGGAGCTTACACCAGAAATTTAACACCTCATAATTTGCTTTGCTTACAGGCGACTTGATTTATTTCTAATTTTAAAGTTATGTCAAAAATGACTGGCCAAAACCAAAATCCTGCAATTTTTAGCCTCTGACCTGTGTCGAGTTCTCCACTGACGTGTTTGTGGCCTCTGAAGTGTCCTTGACGAAGTAATTGTCCACCATGTCAATCTGTTTGT
>CAIGQQ010035257.1:6775142-6795669 GCA_903798035.1 Danio albolineatus | reverse complement strand
ATATATATATATATATATATATATATAGCAGCCAATATAAACAATCAAGCTGTTGAGATCTTCTGTACTTTGTATAACAAATAAGCAGAATTTAATTTGAGTATACTAAAAATTATTAATAAATATCCCAGAGTGCAAGCTAACAATTTCACACACATTCGTCTTTCCCACTGTAAAAAAATGTAAGCCTTAAAAATGCTAGGATGGGGAATTAATTAGGTTTATAATTGGGGTCTGTTGGGTCGAGATAAGGGTATAACCCCCAGGATCTGTGCATCCATGTGCAGAGTATATACGGTTTAACGAACTAGTGTTTATCTACCTGCACATGGCTGCATTTATCAGCCGAAACACGTCCTGACAGCTACCCGTTTACTTAAAACTAACTTACAGTCAGACAGTTTCACCATAACTGCATGGGTTAAACACCAAACACCAGGTGATCTGATGATCTCACATGTATGTGACTGGATGCACATGCCATAAAGTGTAAACAGTTGAGCAATGCATAGCTTCTGGATCCTTCGGGACAGAATTGACCAAACTCGCTTCCCCTTTCCGAACTTACCGATACGAGTGTCCTGTCCGTGGGGGCCTTGAACCGGCATGGTGATCTTCCGATCGGGCTGTGGGATGCACTTGAGGCAGAATGAGTGCAGGCAGGGCAGGAGTTTGGGTTCACAGTCGCGGTTCTGGAGACTCTGTTTACACACAGCGCACGTATCCAGCAGGTTTATCGGGGCGGCAGGGGTTGAAGAGGATGAAGATGTGGATGCTGGTGGAGGAGGCGACATCTCGGTAACCACAGCGGGCGATGCGGCAGCTGCGGTGCTGTCCGCTGGGGTGGACGGTGGTGGCGGCGGCGGAGGTAGAGGTGGAGGATCCGCGCTTTCGGCATTCGGGGTCCCGTCTGTAGCTTCGCCGCCGCCGCTGCTGCTATCGCTGGATGTCGTCAGCGCCTGGGGAACGGTCTCTTGAGATTTGGCCTCGTCTACTGTTTCTTTCGGTTCCGCGTCGACTGAAACAACCGCCTCTGGCTCTTTTGCGGCGCCGTCACCGTTTTCTTCCGTCCCCGACGCCTCTACCTCCATATTTGCGGAGCTCTCCGTACAATCTTGGCCTTTGTTGTCCGCCATCTTTGCTCCTCTTTGAACCGCCTGACGTACGACGCGCTCAGAAAATCCGATGGGTTTGACGTCATGCCGTCGCTCTCATGTTCGTCACAGAAAACAAACTACCACACTTTTTGCTAGATTAAGAAAGAAGTATTAAGTAGATAAATTATAATATTACTTAGCAAAATTAAAGTTGTATTTGGCGTAAATTAATTTGATATATAATATAAATGTAAATAATAAAAAAATAAATATATATATTTTGTTGTTTTACACGAATGTCGCGTGATCGGTGTAAATTGTCACGATTACTGCAGTCGTTATGTAAATAAAGTACGTTCCGTTACGTAAGTTAATTATCATCAATTAAAACGACTAAATCTACCACAGATATAACTTTTTGTAGTTTTTTTAGGGAAAACATTAGATAGGTGAAGTTAGATTTCTGCATTTGGCCTTTATCCAGCTCGACTTGCTTAACATTTATGCTCTACATTTTATTATTGCAGGGGAAAAAAAGATTAAATCTAGTTAAGGCATAATTTCTCAAAGTTTAATATGGCTAAACCGCAAATTAGACCGTTAATCACAAGCGTCACACAAACCCATTATCACTAATGCAACATTCATCTTCATATACCAGTAATTGGACTTGATGTTTCTTCTTCTCTGCTTTTCGTGGGCGAATACGTGCGTCTTTTCCTTTTGTGCTGTTCAAGCTGCTCTCGCTCACTGAGTCCTCATAAAAAGTTTAAACATAATTAAAACACAGTGTATAAATAATTATTAAATACATAAAGGAATATTTAAGTTATTTACTCAATCATTTACACGAGTCACATCTCTAATAAAAATTAAAAAATAAAATAAACGTAATTTTACGTCGTTTGATCTGTTTGATCAGGCCTCTAGATTACGCTTATTTTACCAAAATAAAATATGATCATGGCTTGATTTTTAATTATTTAATTAGGACAGTAAGGTCTGACTTTGCTTAGACAAAAGTCTTGTCGCTTAACAGAAATAATGTACAGTATCGAATATAAAGTCATGGTGAAGTGGAAAAAGATGTAATATTGTGTATGACTCTCATGAGCTTGGACGACTGCATCCATACATCTATGCAATGACTCAAATAACTTATTAATAAAGTCATCTGGAATGGCAAAGAAAGCGTTCTTGCAAGACTCCCAGAGGACATCAAGATACTGTGGATTCATCTTCAATGCCTCCTTCATCTTACCTCATACATGCTCAATAATGTTCATTTCTGGTGACTGGACTGGCCAATCCTGGAGCACCTTGACCTTTCAGGAACTTTATTTTGGAGGCTGAAGTATGAGAAGGAGCGCTATCCTGCTGAAGAATTCTCTCTCCTGTGGTTTGTAATATAATGGGCAGCACAAACGTCTTGATACCTCAGGCTGTTGATGTTGCCATCCACTCTGCAGATCTCTTACACACCCTCATACTGAATGTAACCCCAAACTATGATTTTTCCTTCACCAAACTTGACTGATTTCTGGGAGAATCGTGAGTCCATGCGGTTTCCAATAGGTCTTCTGCAGTATTTGTGATGATTGGGATGCAGTTCAACAGATGATTCATCAGAAAAATCAACCTTCTGCTACTTTTCCAAATGATCAACTAGAAGTCGAGTTATTATGTGTTGCTACAACTGGGATTGACGACAAGACTTTTGTCAGGTAGTGTAAATATACATACATTATATATATATATATATATATATATATATATATATATATATATATATATATATATATATATATATATATACACACATATATATATATATATATATACACACATATATAAAATTAAACCACCCAGAGACCACAAAACTTAAAAACATACATCAGTTTCAACTTTTGTTGTTGTTGTTGTTTATAAAGAGTTTAAATGGTTTAGATTCTAAAAGCAACATTTGGTACTGAAAAAAAAAATTGGCTTGTCCAAAATTATGGTGAAGGAGTATCAGGAAATTAGATTTACTAGTAACCACACACACACGCACGCACACACACACACACACACTATAAAATCAATCTGAAAATTAATGAGCAGAGTGCAGTATTTCGGGGAAAGATCAAAGAAAAAGCACCCAATTAAGCAAGGTATTAAAAATAGCTTGTGAGCCACAAACAGACCGCTAATTGCAAGCAACCACTGTGGCATGAAATAAAAATCTAAAACACAAGATTACAACTTAGTTACTTTGAACTTCAATTAGAACAAAGTTACAATAACTTGAACCAAAAGTTAGGGTTCAAGGTAAAACAAGAGGCAACTTTTAATGAAATGATTTGTAACCATACTACATTCTGCCAAACAGAGATCACTACACTTGGTTCTTGTAGCATATCAACAGGGCGGAAACAAACCCAAGTGTGCAGTTGAGTTCATTTCTTTTAGTTGATCTCCAGTGTTGGGGAAGGTAATGCATTACAATATTGACTCCCTAATAAAAATAACTAGTCGCGTTACTTAGTTACTTTTTATTAAAAATAATGTGGTACATTGCTTTTGAGTTACTTTCTCATACCTGCCTGAGGCTTGATCTCTTTCAGAACTTGCAAGATATATATATATATTTTTTTTTAAATAGAGGAGCTCTGCATTTAACAACACACCATAACCTTCATTTAGCTTTAAAAAGAAGAATAATAATTAAAAAATAGAATGATGTTACCTTCTGAGAACTTCCTGACGCTATATATGCTGTATATACAGAATAATGAAAGCTAAAAGCGAGGTGTTTGCTACTTTTGTATGTTTGTCTTATTAGTTCAGTAAAGTCACTGTCCATCGAGGCTATCCCCTTTTCCTCTATGCATTCAGAATAACGAGATACTTCCATCACAGAAATGTAAGGCTCTACCCTCTTGGTTTGTCTGTTCCTGCTGGGAGCTCATTCTCTCATTGAGTGTGATTCAACATGATTACACTAGTTTAATTCAGCTAATTATTATTATTTTAAGCGTATTAATCTAATCTAATAAAATAACTCGAGCTACATTTTTTTTAAAGTAACTCAAATATTATTATTCATTTTTTATTTATTTAAAATTATCTTTAGGGGGGTTCACATTATTGATAGGACAGTGGAGATTGACAGACAGGAAAGTGTATAGGGAGCAGAGATAGGGGAAGGATCTGCAAAGCCTCGAGCCGTGAATTGAACTCGAGTCATCGCAAGCACCTGGGTGCTATACACAGACACACTAACCACTAGGCTATTGGCACAGACAATTTTTTAAAGTATTACTTAAAAAGTCATATTATGTAACTCGCGTTACTTGTAATGTATTGCCCCCAACACTGTTGTTCTCGATGCATGAAAACATTTAGGCATAAAAAGTTTTCCTCAGGTCATATTTAACTTGAGTAGCATATCAGTTTACTACCAGTTTACTATCATAAACAATACAGTAGTCTTTCTGTTTAGTGTCTGTAACCAATAAATCTTCATATGAGTAAATACATAATGTAATTTATAGAGTTAAAAGTCAACAATGCACATAAATCATTTCAGATTCATTCATTTTCCTTCGGCTTAGTCTATTTTCAGAGGTCGCCACAGCAGAAATAAATCACCAACTATTCCAGCATACAGTATGTTTTACGTAGCAGATGCCCTTCCAGCTGCAACCCAGTACTGGGAAACACCCATACAAACAAACACACTCATACACTCTGACCAATTTAGTTCATCCAATTCACCTATAGCATGTCTTTGGGCTTGAGGTGCTGACCACCTGGAAAAAAACCCACACCCACACGGAAAGAACATGCAAACTCCACACAGAAATGCCAACTGGGCCAGTCGGGACTCGAACCAGCAGCTATCTTGCTGTGATGCAAAAGTGCGAACAACTGAGCCACCGTCATTTAGATTAATATATCATTTTGTGTATTTCCCACTTCTTTAAATATCCTCTCTGTCCTCTTGTGTTGATATGATGCATGCTTTTAAATAAAAATAAAAAGTCTAACAAAAAAGCTAATATATCACATTGGGATTCTCTGGATTCTTTACTGACAGAGAACATGAACAAGTCATTATTTCATCATTTTATTGTGTATTTCTAAAAAATATTACAGAGTTCAACGTGAAAATGAACTAAACGTCCATCATAGGACACAAAATTACTATAAAATAACAAAACGAACGAAAAACGACAGCCACCTTGGAAACACCTTTAAGCAAACAGCAAACACGATTTTCAGAGACAGTGTGTAGTTTATGATTTAGGGAAATGTTTGATGATTGGATATCTTCTGTATGCACAACAGCACTATTGCTCACTTGTGTTCTATAATGGGCATTTTCCTATATTATCTATTTGATCGACAGGAAAAAACAAAACTATTAAAAATAAAAAAGCAGAATGTCAGACGCTGCTGAACGTTCACTTTTGCAAAGTCTGTGCATGGTGCTCTAAAGTTTGGGCTGTTCAAAAGTCCTGTCGAATGTTCTCCTTGTTCTCGTCGCCCTGCTGCTGTTTCATCTGTGCCACTTCATTCTCCAGCTGCACGATGGCGCGCTCGATCTCATAGTTCTTACTGACGAGAGACACCCAGCTGTGAAAACACACGCAGGAATACGCGAGTCAACGAACTGATTACAGCATTTTCTGGAACGAGTTGAACATGTAATGCAGTACTGACTTGGACTCGAGTTCTCTCAGTTTGGCTCCTCCAGCCAGCTGATCGTTTTTGCGCTGCCAGTTCAGGTCTTGTATTTCCTTTCTAAAGGAAAAACAAAGCACACTTGGGTGGTGACTGAATTATAATAAACAACTGCTTAAAGGAACACTCCATTGTTTGAGGAACTAGGCTCATTTTACAACTCTGCTAGAGTTAAAGAGCTGAGATTATTTTTGAATCCATTCAGCTGATCTCTGCTGCGTAATATCATTGTACTTATTTTACAACTCCGCTAGATTTAAAGAGTTAAGATTAATTATGTTGAATCCATTATTTTTATTAGCCATGGTACTGCAGTAAAGTGTCTTGATTATCACACTGTAATGAGGGTATAGTTCCAAGCCATATAAGAAAATGGCAACTTTTCATTTTCTGTTGGTCTTCGTACATGATGTATCTACAAAAAGAGTCAAGCGTTAAATAGGAAAATGAGCTAAACACTTTGGTCATTTTTTGAGCGGAATGCTAATGGTCTAATCTGATTCAGTAATCTATGCTAAGCTAAGCTAAAAGTGCTCCCTCCAGACCCAGAGATTATCTGAATGGATTTTTTAAAAAATGGTAAAACGCCACTGTTTAACTCTAGGAGGATTTTTTTAAAGACTGCTACTTTAATATTAAACTCAGGCAATTAAACCACACATACAACATCCAAATAGTAAGTAAACTTCATTGACAGATAATGTGCTTACCTTACATTCTGCAGTTCCTTTTGTGAATTTTCAATCATTAAGGCCAGGTTACTGTTTCACAGAAAAGACAACCAGTTATGATCAGCATAATGATTGAAGGAGTAATAGGGGCCTCTACCTGTCAAAATGACTTATGACTTGTCCCTTTTAGGGCAGGACTTCCAGTTTAAACCCCGCCCCTTTTTATATAAACGTTACCCTTCCAGTAATTAGAGTATAAACAGTTTAATTAAATTAAATGACATATTATAATTCTGATCATTCGTATGTAATCAAATAATTCAATCATACTTCCTGCAATATTATTCAAACTACTTAAATTATCCCAACTGATATTAAAACTTCAAAATAATTTAATTATTAGAACAGTTATTATTCTAATTATTCTATTAAAATCATTATGATTATATCATTTTGAATAAACTATTATTCATTCATTCATTCATTCATTTTCCTTTGGCTTAGTCAGTTTATTTATCAGGGGTTGCCACAGTGAAAAGAACCGCCAACTACTCCACCATATTTTTTACACAGCGAATGCCCTTCCAGCTACAACCCTGTATTGGGAAACATCCATACATTCACACTCATACACAACGGCCAA
Organism: Danio albolineatus; assembly: GCA_903798035.1. Classification (NCBI taxonomy): domain Eukaryota; kingdom Metazoa; phylum Chordata; class Actinopteri; order Cypriniformes; family Danionidae; genus Danio; species Danio albolineatus. The sequence goes on along the minus strand of CAIGQQ010035257.1, from coordinate 6,788,530 downwards.
TTTAGTTTATTCAGTTCACCTATAGCGCATGTCTTTGGACTGTGGGGGAAACTGGAGCACTCGGAGGAAATCCACACCAACACGGGGAGAACATGCAAACTCCACACAGAAATGCCAACTGACCCAGTCGGGACTTGAACCAGCGACCTTCTTGCTGTGGGGCGACAGTGCTAACCACTGAGCCACAGTAAACTATTAATATAATTGTTTATTTTATTGTATTAAATTATAATTAATAAACTAACACTATAAACATTTAAATTTTATGTTTAGCCTCACTATTTTGTGTTTATCCCATGTTCTGTGTGTTTGTTTGGGTGTGTGTCTGTGTGATAAGGAAAACATCAACTGACCATTCACAATACCCCAACAACTGTTTGAGTACGATAATTCATATCAGATATGGATCACACATCTGTGGGAGTGTGGTGTGTGTGTGTCTCCTGTGAAATATTATATGTTGTTAGGTGATTAGGAACTGTGATGATATTGCATATCTATATAATTACAGGCAACTGACTGTGTGTGTGTGTGTGTGTGTGTGTGTGCGTGCGTGTGTGTGTGTGTGGGCAAAGGTTTGATTATTCATATGTGTGTGTGGTAGGATTGAGTATAGATGTGTGCGAGTGTGTTTGTGTGGCGGCATGTGTGGATCTCCTATCTATACTCAAACCTCCAACCACACACACACCCACAGTCTCACACACACACCCACAGACATGCTCAGACCTTTGCCCGCGCACAATGACACACATGCACACAGTCAGTTGCCTGTAAATATATAGATATGCAATATCTTCACACTTCCTAATCACCTAACAACTGTTTGACTACGATAGATTCATATCAGATATGGTTCACACATCTGTTGGAGTGTGGTGTATGTGTGTGTGTGTCTCCTGCTAAATAGTATATGTTGTTAGGGTATTGTGAATGGTCAGTAGATGCTTTCCTCATCATTGCACACACACACACACACGCACGCACACAACACATGGGATAAACAAAATAGTGAGGCTAAACAGAAATTTTATTTAGTGTTCGTTTATTAATTATAATACAATACAATACAATACAATACAATACAATACAATTATATTATTAGTTAAAATGATATAATCATAATAATTTAATAGAATAATTAAAATAATAACTGTTCTAATAATTAAATTATGTGGATCAAGTTTTAATATAAGTTGGGATAATTTATTTAGTTTGATTTTTATTGCAGGAACTATATGTAGTTAATTTGATTACAATCAAATTATAAAATTTAATTTGATTGTTTAGAATCTAATTAGCAGAAGTTTAATGTTTATATCAAAAGGGGCAGGGTTTAAACCATGAGTCACGCCCTAAAAGGGGCAGGGCCAGAAGTAACCCGAATGAAATAAACAGTTTTTTAAACAAAAATCATGATCTCGCAAATTCACATTAAAATCAGCACAGTAGGGGTGTGCAGGGGCGTAAATCCCGGGGGGACAGGGGAGACATGTCCCCTCCCATCAGAGGGTTGTCCCCCCCTCCCAAAAAAAAAGTAAAAAATAAATAAATAAATGCACTGTATTGTGAAAAATATATGTGTATACCTAAAATAATTGTATATGTAGAAAAGAAAACGCATTTCGCATTTAAAATGCGTTTAGAAACTGTTGAGTTCCCCCTCCCCTTCCTCACAGTGGTTTGGTCCACTGCCTTTCCTAGTTCATCACTCCGACTATGTGCAGCGCGCACACACACAAGTCAGGTGTGTGGCCTGACGCCTTTAATGTTGTTGATACAGACTCATTCATAAATTATTTGCGGTAAAAATGCTGATTACCAATTTATTTTCCATGTGTCTGCTATATTAGCAATTGAAATATTACCTATCTAGTTAACGTTAGCGTTAGCTTGTTGCAAAGTGCACTGCAGCTAACGCGTCAAAGCCGTTTGCCATGCAATGTTTTTATTTGTGACGAGTAGGCATAATCTTTACAACATAAACGGCCACAATTAGCATATTTTGTAGCTGTGCTTTGCTAAATGAGCACTGCGCTACGTTCGAACTCACCCCACTGTATTTCTGTATCAATTTGTTGTTCGTACATGACAATTAATTCAAAACAACAATTTAAACCTTTTTTTTTATTCCTTGTTTTTTATTGTTGTGATTATGTTTATAGTGTTATGTACTTCATGTAAAGCACTTTGAATTACCATTGTGTTTAATCTTGCCTTGCAGTGACTAGATAAAGTGACAGAGAAAAGGAAAGTGGATATAAGATCATTTTTCAGTGCACTTAAATGCCAATAAATACAACAAGTTCACATATTAAGGCCATTTGGCTTTAAGAATGGCTGCTTATGTAAATACTAATGTCACAATATCAATCACAGGCAAAGGAGAAGGAAAATATTGAGGGACAGCAGAGCAGAGTCATTCAGATCAGATGTACAGTGTCAGGTAAGGGGGTGAAGGGATAATGACAGAGTTTTTATTTAGATGAGCAATTTCTTTAATGTTTTTAGAGTTGTGGCTGTTCAGCAGATGATCATCACAGGCTCACCTATTTACAATATGATCTGTCGATTTAAGAAGTGTATTGTAAACAAGTGAGTTATTATGAGTTTAGAAAACATCTTTTCCTGCATTTCTTCTGCTTCAGGAGTCAGTGTTGACCGTACACAACATAATTAATCTGAAGAAAAATCTGCTGTCATTGAACCTGAGTCTCCATACTGCAATAATATTGATAGAGCCAAAGTGTTTAACTGTGGGCACATATCTTTAGAAGTACAATTTGACTGTATTATTTGTTTCCCCCTCAAAAAATTGCTCAAGGGAAATTTTATATTTATTGTCCCCCCTTGTGTTAAATGAGATTTACGCCCTTGGGGGTGTGTGATGTTTATCATCTACAGTAATATCAGAATTATTTATTTACAAATCAAAGATTACTATAGCTGGGTTTCCATCAGCCTGTGTTAATGTAATAACTCTAATATAAAGTATATAATAACTCTATTACTGAAACGGTTAAGGCTTTTAGAATGACCAAAACAATATTTCAGATGTTTTACAGTGTGCTCAGCTGGCTGGTTTGTCCATTCACACACATCTTCATCATCACATGATCTCTTATAACAAAATCGAATTACCTTTTTTTAAGCGCATACAATCATTTGTTGGTAAAAGTGTTATTGTAGTTTATGCACATCTTTTTTTAATCTAATAAAAAGTTTATCCTGCTCTGTTATGTGCTCTGTTATTCTCAAAACTTATGCTCCTCTTGGCATCTCCAAAATGTGCATAAAAATAAGGGGATGGATACAAAGCTAACGACAGGCTTAACTCAGCCAAGGTAACAGACCGAACACCAGTGGTGTGAAGTAACCAATTACAAATATTCAAACTACTGTAATTAAGTAGTTTTTCTCAGGAATTGTAATTTAATGAGTAGTTTTAAACATGTGTACTTTTACTTTCCCTTGAGTACATTTTTAGTGCTGTATTTTACTCCACAACTTTCCTTCAACCTGCAGTCACTACTTTATTTCCTTTTTTATCTACGGTCATTGTCTAAAGTAGAAAAATCAGTCCTGTGATTCCTGTCCAATTAAATCACACATAGAAAGTAAATCGCATCATACTGAACAACCTCAAGACATGGGCGCTTTATAAATGCAGCAAACCTTTTGAAAACACTAAAAATGTCCAAGAAGATGTCCAAAATCTTTACACGCAATGATCCAGAGACTTTTTATAGACTGCATGGCACTGAAAATGATGGATGTCAACTCTATGATGAATGAAATCACCAAACAGCCTTAAACAATCACTAAATGGAACGAAAGAAGAATGGAAGGAAGGGCCAAATAAAAGGAAGGAAGGATCAAAGAACCAAATAAATAAAGAAAGGATTCAAGGATGGACTGAACAAACTAAGGAAGGAAGTAAGGAGTGAACGAATGAATGAACAAAAGGAACTAATGTAGGAAGGAATAAAAATACGAATAAACGAACGAGTTAACGAAGGAAGGAGAGAACAAACGAATGAATGAAGGTTGGAAGGAACGAACGAAAATAGGAAGATCCCTAAATACACTATGTGTTGTTTGTGCTGGGATGTGTAAATGTAACATTCTGTAAACCCATCAACTTTTCACAGTGTAATACTCACTACTCTTGAGTACTTTTTAAAGGTCTACTTTTTTTACTCATACTTTGAGTAATATTTACTACAGATACTTTTACTCCACTTGCACTACATTTTTGGCCAAGTAATGGTACTTTTACTTGAGTATGATTTTTCAGTACTCTTTCCACCACTGCCGAACACATACTAAAATATTGCATGATTAATTATTATTACTATTTTTAAATAGAATAGATATCTTGTTTATGAAAAAGTACATTAAGTTATAGAACTGCAGATTAACTATGAACACGTTTCACATTTCTAACTGTTTCTGACTATAATGTAATAATGTGCACCTTTTGTAAAGCTGCTTTGGAACAGTAACATCAATACTCGTTTACAATAATTTAATATAAACAGCTTCATATTTTTGTCAATATCACACACCCCTAGAATATAGAAAGTCAGATTTTTATTTTAAAAAATTTGAATAATCTGATTTAAGTCTGTTCGCTTACTCATTTGACATCTTCCAAGCATTGGTTCCATACTGGGCCATGAGCTCCAGGTTCTCAATGCGCACTGCCTGATGCTCCAGCTGCGCCATAGAGTTATTCACACAGTCCTGCCAGGCCGTCATGTCGTTCTTCTGTCCAGATGATGGAGCGGGAAGCTCATATCTACACAGACAAGCACAAGAACGTGAGCTCAAACACCAAAACACCAAACACCACCACATTTGTGCAGTGCTCCCAGGACAAATGTCATTCAACCGCACCAGTCAAGACTAAAACCAATGTGAAGATGCTGGACTTTTGCGCAGTGTATGAGTGTAGTAACCAGCAAACAAAGAAAACAAAGCACAAAGGCAGAACATTTTAGAGGTAAGATTGAATTTTTTACGTTTTTGTATGTAACAAACTTTTGTGCTAAACAGGTATTGATAATACAGTCTTTTACTGCACTGACCATAAGGCAAAGTAGTACCAACTCGCACTAAATACCAGGCTTACGCTAGTTTTGTTGAATTAAATCAGCAAACAATGTAAATGAAATATGACAACAGAATGCTGCGGTGCCAGAAACTTGTATTTTCAGCTAAGTGAACGAGTCGTTCATAATGGAGATTCATTCAAAAGCGAATCGCTCCCTCCGTTAGAATGAGAAGTGAGAGCAGGAGAGGGGATGCGTTTGGGGACACGGATTAGATCAAATTTAACAGGGAGAGAGGATAATTACGGAAGTCGTAAGAGGCCATGCATTAGATTACTTTTTCTCTCTTGTTATGTCGTGATCACGACTTAATTATCTTGTGATCTCGACATAACAACTAATTTTCTGGTGATCTCGACGAAACAAAGTTATTTTCTCCTGATAACAACATAATTTTCTCGTAATCTCGACATAACAAAACGTTTTGTTGTGATCACGACTTATTTTTTGTTTTTATTTGTTTATGTATTTATTATAATTATTGTTGTTATTATTAATAATAATAATAATAATATCTGGCCAATGTCTGGCCAGATAGAGAATAGCCTAGCTGCAGACACGCATTTTTGCAACATGTTAAAGGCGTTCAGAACAGCGATAATGAGCGCAAATGCTTGTGCGCATGATTAATGTACATTCAAGATTATATTCATGTATGACTCTATATATCATTATTTACAACAATATTCCCTCAACTGTTACCATTTAAAAGCAACTCTATATTACGCAATTTTAAAGTAATTGTAAATAACTTGTGGAAAGGATCAAAGCAAAAGCAGGATCTTCATCATTCTTCATGATTTAACTCATACATGCAGCAACTTATTTTGCGCCATATAGTACCGAGTTGCTTTAAAATGGTAACAGTTGAGGGAATATTATTGTAAATACTGGTTAATAATCATATACATGAATATAATCATGAATGTACATTAATCACGGGCGTTTGCGCTCATAATAATATGGTTGTTCTGAACCCCTTTAACATGTTACACGAATAAGCGTCTGCAGCTAGGATATTCTCTCCTTGGCCAGACATTATTATTATTAATAATAATAACAGCAGATACATAAATAAATGAAAACAAAAAAATAAGGAAAAAAAAATAAGGAAAAAACCTTATAGGTTAATGAGTTTCATAATGCTCCAGTATCCCATTTAAAAGTAAGTTTTTACAAACAGTCTTAACTTTGCCCAGTAAACTGACCTCTTCATACTGAGCAGCTCCATGGGTTGACGAGCAGCCAGTCTCTCAAACTCATTCCTCATGATTTCTGTCTGATGAGAACAAAAGCACAATATAAGATTAAAGTGAGAACATGTAGAGAAGCAGCAGAAAATGTTGTTAATGTTTACCTCAAAAGCAGAGAAATCTGGTGTGGGCAAGTAACTCAAATAGTTTTTAGTTGGTCTGTATCGCCTCGTCTCTTCCTCCACCAAAGCAGCGGCCTGAAATCCATGAAAACCGATTGTTTTTCGATTTAATAAACGTCACTGTAATACTGGATCACACTTAATCCACAAAAACGGAGGATTAAATATCCAAACGCTATCGTTTAAGAAACAGAATTAGCCGTTAGCCAACTGCCAGCACGGCAAATACTTCTTATTCTTTATAGTTTTAAATAGACAGAAAGCACAAAAATACACACTCAGTATACTTACGGCTTCTCTGACCCCTGTGGCATCATAACCCTGGTCGAAATAAGGCAGGGCATCAACAAAAACATCACCAGCGACTGATGCTGGTCCTGCCATCCTTCACAAACACACGCTTCGCGCTCTGCTTCTGTTAGGATTGCGTTGAATGTCAAATGATAAATCGGCGCCATCTTGTGTTTCGGAGAGAAAACGCGCCCTCAGTTTATTTAGCGCGAAAGTTTGACCCAAAGTAAAATAAAAAAACAAAAATACAATGAAAGTCAATGGCTGTTTTTCCCAACATTCTTTAGTGTATCTTCCTTTGTGTTCAACAAAGTAAAAATACTCACGATTTACAATTCACATCACATATCTGTCAGAAAAATCCTATTTCCACAAATCACACTATAACTATTCATTCATTCATTCATTTTCTTTTCGGCTTAGTCCCTTTATTAATCCGGGGTCGCCACAGCGGATTGAACTGCCAACTTATCCAGCATTTGTTTTACGCAGCGGATGCCCTTCCAGCTGCAACCCATCTCTGGGAACCACATTCATACATTCTCATTCACACACATACACTATGGACAATTTAGCTTACCCAATTCACCTGTACCGCATGTCTTTGGACTGTGGGGGAAACCGGAGCACCCGGAGGAAACCCACGCAACCACGGGGAGAACATGCAAACTCCACACAGAAATGCCAACTGGCCCAGCCGGGGATCGAACCAGCGACCTTCTTGCTGTGAGGCGAACGTGCTACTCACTACGCCACCGTGGCGCCACACTATAACTAAAGCAAACATTTTAGTATAAGTCTCAGTAAGTCACAAAAAAGGCATTTTTTCAGTAATTTAAGCACAATGGTGATCTCAAAATGTTGCTAATGAAATATTCTAAAGTTTTTCACTTTGTTTTGGAATTGGTCAAAACCATTCAAATGTAAAGTTTTTGAAATGCTTGCAAAGAATGAGCCACAGGGAGACACGGTGGCGCAGTGGTTAGCACTGTCACCGCACAGCAAGAAAGTTGCTGGTTCGAGTCCTGGCACTTCTGTGTGGAGTTTGCATGTTCTCTCTGTGTTGGCGTGGGTTTCTTCCGGGTGCTCCGGTTTCCCCATGTATGGACGTTTCCTAGTACTGGGTTGCAGCTGGAAAGGCATCCGCTGTGTAAGACATGCTGGATAAGTTGACAGTTCATTCCACTGTGGTGACCCCAGATGATTAAAGGTACTAAGCCGAAGAAAAATGAATGAATGAATAAAAACTTTAAATGAAAGTTCCCATGAAATTAAAATATTTTTTTTAGATGTTAGGGTCAGTATTGATAATTTTTAGGATATCTGAAAATTAGTGCGCACCAAAACAGTGACAAATTTAGCCTTTAGTAGATATAAAACTCATTTATTAGATATAGAAGATATAAAACTCATATTAACTCATAAAGCTTGTATTTGTCACTTTCGCCTAAATGGATCAATGGTTTTATTCACGACACCTCATACTTTAGTTTCTCACTAAATCTCCACCAATCAAATGCTTTTAGTATATGACATGCGCCAACGCTATTGGCTGTTTTTTGAAAAGGGTGGAGCTACACTATGCCCCTCCCTCTCTTCATGTCTTGGTCAAGATTACTCAAACATCGAATAAAAATGCACATTTCAAAACACTTCATGGGACCTTTAAGAACCAATTCTCACTTACCAGTGGCTAATTACTGCCTCAAGATATTGGCTCTATGTTAGTACTTATAAATGACTTATTCTGCTTGATTGTATTCTATATCGCTAATCCTACTCAATGAGGAGTTTATTGGGGAAACGTTTTTAATAGTGAGAATTGTAGTATTTCTCAACCACGTTACTGGATGACCACCAACACTGCATGTTTTGGATGTCTCCTTTGTTTGTCACACCCAGGTCTTTCAGTCTCTGCTAATGATCTGAATCAGGTGTGTTTGGTGAAGGAGAAAAATGTGCAGAGCTGGTGGTCCTTCAAAACAGTGGTTGAGAAACACTCCCTTAAAATAAAATGAGGCAGAAAATAATAATAAACTGCAGGAATAACATTCCTATAATTTAATAGAATATTAGCAAAACATATCCTTAGATGAGAAACCAGTTATAAACTCACTTTATTATAAGTTTCCTATACTGTATATCATTTCAAACTCATGGCTATTCACATTTGCTGGATCCTCATCAGAAATTCTACAGCAAAATTGCAATTATTTGATTTACGCTGCTTGAGCACAATTGCATCAGAAACACATGTTTTTATTTTATTTTAAAATGTTACAAAAAAATGTAGTTTGTCTAAAAAACAAAACAAATCAAAACTGTACAACATATAAAAGCCTCTGAAAAACTGAAACCTTTGCCTTGATATTTTGCAGAAAGAGGCAAAGAAATAAATGTTTGACATTTACAATGAATGACCATTTCTGTGCATATAAAACAAAAAATCATAAATTAATTACTGAAGGGGAATAGAAGTCATCCTTCATCATATTTTTTAACTAAACATTTCCAAGTGGAAAACGTTAAAACACAAACTTACTTTGTCTGTTTTAATAAAAATGACATTAAAGATCATACATAAACATCTGAAATAACCCAACCCAAGTTATTATGCATTCATAGTCAGTTTTTCTTCCTTATTTATCAAAACTACATTAACATGACACAGACTCCCCCTCTTCCTCTTCAGTCGTCTTTGTTCCTTGTGCTCATGAACTCATTTTCAAGCCTTTTCCTCTATTGGTCACAGAATGGCAAACCTGAACGAGTTGATTCCAGTCTTGAGCTTATCTCCACCCTTGAGTTTTCACAAAGGAGGAACCCAAATACTGCTTGAGTCACGCTTTTGAACAAAAAAACCCTTCCCACACTCTTCTCTATTTCTTCTGTAAGAATTTCATTTTATTCCCTGAAAACAAACAAACAAATAAACTTGTAAGTAAAAGGATGAAAGTACAGTTAATGACAAAATGATTCGCCCTCCTGGGAGATTTATTTCCTTTTTTACATATTTCCCAAATGATGTTTAACTGAGCAAAGAATTTTTCACAGTATTTCCTATATTTTTTCTCCTGTTGAGATAGTCTTACTTGTTTTATTTAGGCTAGAATAAAAGCAGCTTTGACTGATTTAAAACCATTTTAAGCCCAATATTGTTAGCCGCCTTAAGCAATATTTCTTTTTGATTGCCTACAGAACAAACCACTGTTATGCAATGACTTGCCTAATTACCCTAACTTGCATAGTTAACCTAATTAATCTTGTTAAGCCTTTAATGTCACTTTAAGCTGAATACTAGTGTCTTAAAAAAATATCCAGTAAAATATTATGTGCTGTCATAATGGCAAACATAAAATAAATCAGTTATTATATATATATATACAGGAGGGTTAATAACGCTGACTTCAACTGTAAGTACTTCTCCGTCTTTATTGTTTCATTATAGGGTGATTGAAAAGCAGCAGAAAATATTTACCGAGGCCTTTGAGAAATCTGTTGACTCCGCTGGGTTCAGGTTCAGGATACGAATCCAGATATTCTGCAGCTCTCAGTTCAAACAAGCCTGTTAAACCAGAATGAAACATGACTTAAAGGGATAGGTTACCTAAAAACTATTTATTCACCCTCAAGTACTGTAGCTTTTTTTTTTTTTTTTTTCAACACAAAAGATTTCATTTCAATTAATTGTCCAACTCTAGGTTGGGCTTAAAGTAACAACTCCAAAGGCCTATGTACAATTAAAACAATTATTATATTCGCCCAAAGATGTTACTTTGTTCATTAGAAGTCTTTAAAGTTTGATAGATTAGCTGTTAAAGGTTCACTTTTGCTAAACATTGGTAATATTTCATTCATTTTCTTAGTCCCTTATTTATCAGGGGCCGCCACAGCAGAATGAACCGCCAACTTATCCAGCATATGTTTTAAACAGCGGATGCCCTTCCAGCCGCCACCCAGTACTGGGAAACATCCATACACTCTCACATTCATACACTACGGCCAAATTAGTACACCCAATTCACCTATAGCACATGTCTTTGGACTGTGGGGGAAACCGGAGCAACACGGGGAGAACATTCAAACTCCACACAAAAATGCCAGCTGACCCAGCCAGGGCTTGAACCGGCATGTTTTGGCCCCATTGACTTCCATTATAATGACATTTTTATTATTGCAAAGCCATGACACCAAATAATCATGCATTCCTGATTGTTGGTGGTCTTCCCTGTTAGAAAGAGGTAATATTTGTCATTTTTACTGTTAATCATCGGTTGGCAGCATTAACCCATTCGACAGGCCTGTGCAATAAAGTTTCAGACTTTTATATGGAGTTCTATGGACTAAAACAACAAATTATAGTGTGTGTGCCTATACACTCACTATGTTTACTATTTTTTATTTTCTCAAACATATCAAGGTAAGACTGCAAAGGTCTCCCTCAAAATCTCACACACGTCAATGGAAGTGTGTGAGTGTGTAAAGTAAATGGGGCAAAAACAGCCATGAACATAATGGAAAGGTAGTGTAATGTAATGTGTATTTATAGTGGATTTATTGTGGCCATACACCCAAAGTACTTTACAATCATGAGGAAGGTCTCTCCACACCACCACCACCAGAGTAGTAGTGTATTGCCAGAGTAGCCCAGTGTATTGTTGAATTTGAGAACATTTTCAAAGCATTTCCCTAAAATATGTGTCAAAATAAGTTGTGTCACCAAGAATCACTTCATTTTCTGAAACACAGAAAAGGCTGTGGCCAAATTAAACCTCATAAATCACCCCAGAGTGTATGAAATCATCCCCAACAGCACACCAGGGTTAACGCAAAGATTACACATGCATATGAAAAAATGGATTGGAAAACATATGAATGTGCTTTTGCATCTTTGGCTTTGTTTTTGTATATGCAGTTTGACAGGCAATATGTCAAGGAGTTATAAAGACTACACGCACTCAATTGCAAATCATATTTGTGTTGAAGACTCAGGATATATGGATGAGAATTTATGCCGAGCAGAAGCTCTTACAAAGCAAAATCAAACGCTTGCGATCCATAAATGCATCTCTCATCTACTGCACAACCTCTGTCATAGGAAATCTATCCATGCTGTCATGAAAAATTAAGCGATGGATCTTCTCATTGGACAAGGGCACGCATAATGATGAATAATTATGAGATGATGACAGATTCTCAATTATAGACTCCAGGAGATGCAGAAAACTCAAAGTTAACCAGATTTTACTCATACAATTAAAACTAACAAACGTTAACATTGTCTCCAATGATGTCCAACACTAATAATATAACCTTTTAACCTTTATATGTGACTCTGGATCACTAAACCAAGTTTATGTTGCATGGGTATGTTTCTGAGAATAACTAAAATAGATTGTATATAAAAAACAGATAGAGTCAAAATGATCAATATTCCCTTTATACCAAAAATAATAAGATTATTAAGTACATCACATTCAATGAAGACATTTTGCAAATTTCCTACTTTAAATCTATCAAAATTTAAAAGTTACTAGTTTGCATTTCTAAATTTATGCATCAACACATTGAAAATGCATCAAAAAATCCAATTTGCAACTGCATTTGAAAATTGTACGGAAAATCCCTCCATACTTAAACTGCACATCTTTTAGTAATTTTTTTTTAGTTAATTTTTAATTATTTCATTGTCAAAGACCTGTATCTTAGCCAAATGCTGTCCAATATCCCATCAAATCCTACATCAATGGAAAGCTTATTTATTTAGGTTTCAAGCTTCAAAACAATAAAAATAAATAAAATAAATACAAATAATAGTAATAGACCATTATGGCTCATTTTCTGGTCCAGGGGTTAAATATATTGTAGCTTAATTTTTTTAATCTGACCACTAAAATGTTTTTTATATTTTTTATTATATATATTTTTTCCCAATTTTTATCATGGGCAGATAGATTGATAGACAGATAGACTTACAGAAAGATAGACAGATAGATGGACAGATACACAGACAGAGAGATAGACAGACAGACAGACAGACGAACGGACGGACAGATGGACAAAGGGAGGGAGGGAGGGAGGGAGGGAGGGAGGGAGGGAGAGAGGGATGGAGGGATGGATAGACAGCTGGTGGATGGCTGGATGGATGGACAGATGGATGGATAGCTAGATGGATGGATGGATGGATGGATGGATGGACGGACGGACAGACAGACGGATGGATGAACAGACAAATGGATGGATGGCTAGATGGCTGGCTGGATAGATGGATGGATGGCTAGATAGATAGATGGATGGATGGATGGATGGATGGATGAATGGACGGACGTTTGTATAGATGGCTAGATAGATGGATGGATGGATGGATGGATGGATAGATAGATAGATAGATAGACAGACAGACAGACAGACAGACAGACAGATAGATAGACAGACAGACAGACAGACAGACAGACAGACAGACAGACAGACAGACAGACAGACAGATAGATAGATAGACAGACGGACGGACGGACGGATGGCTCGACAGCTAGATCAGACAGACAGACAGACAGAGAGATAGATGGATGGATGGATGGATGGATGGATGGGAGGGAGAGATAGATAGA
>CAIGQQ010035257.1:6746623-6757852 GCA_903798035.1 Danio albolineatus | reverse complement strand
ATTTATTTATTTTTATTATAATAAATAAATGTATACATTTTATTATATATTGGCATTATTTAAAAAATAAAAAATTTAGATTATTTAATATGTACTTTTTAAAATTAAAATGTATTATAAAAATACTCTAAAAATAAAACAATTATTAATTAACAACAACAACAACAACAACAATAATATATTTATAACACATTTCCAATTTTAATCTTTTTGATTGGTCTTTTGTTTGACAATACAAATTAAATATTGAGAGGTAAACAGTAATGTATTATCCATTATTAATCCCATCCCCTAACCTCTCATTCATTAACTCAACAAAACAACAATAAATAAATAAAAACCAAATGAAGAAAATTAAATACATAAGAACATGACATCAGAATAACTGAATACAGATGGGAAAAGACAATAATAACTAAAATAATAATTAAAAAAACCTTCAAATAAAAAGGTAAATGTTACAGGTTGCCAGCAACAGGTGTAATAGGCAGCCCTTGGTGTAATCAAGAAAGGAATCTTATAAAAGGAATATAGTGACCCAGAGAGTGTGCATTTCAAGCTTTTCAAGTCTGATACAGTAAAAAATGTCCTGTTTACACTTTTCATGTGTAGGGGGGAAGTGTGTTTCCACTTTAAAAGTATGAACGTCTGGCTAGAATTGTGGTAAAGGCAACAACTTTACTGTCACGGGCTGTCAAATCAGGTCCAAGGGATACACCAAAGAGGGCTAACAAAGGATCAGGTTGTATGTTGATATTAAGGGCTTTATTAAATGTAATAAAAACACTTGACTAGGTGGCCAGCTGTGGACATGTCCTATAACACATTTCTTTTGGTGAAACATTTAATTTAATTTAGTTTTACATTACTAAGATCTTATTAAATCTCATTGAAGAAGTCTGTTTACCTTAGTAGGGAACTGTTGTGTGATCTCAGGTATGTATGTGTTTCCAGGGGAGCCTTTTCTAAGCGACACCACAACAAACTGCTGGAAAAGCTGCTGCTGCTGAAGTTGGATCAGATCCCTCTCTAAAGTGCGGTAACCTGGCCTTCGTTTCAGGGTTGACTGAACGTACACGGTGCGATGAGAGCGATCTATGACAGAAGAATGTAAACAGCATTGATGGGTTTATAAAAACGGCCAAACCGGGTTGATATACAAGTAAAACTCGAGTAAACAAGAGTCACGTTTGCTGAGGCCTAAGGGAGACACTGACCTTTAGAGCTCTCCTCGGGATCGCTTTCGGTCCCACTCAATTCATCTGCCAGAAAACACACACTCACAGATCTATTACACTTTTTCTATTGGTAAACAAGGTAAATATGAAATATGCATGCTCTTACCACGGGTTGCAGTCGCCCAAACGCGCTTCCTTCCTCTTTTGGACTCAAAAATCTCCTGGATCCTGTTTACGAGCTACATGAGAAACACACAAACAACATTTCCTCAGCATTTAGTTTATATAAAGGAAATTTTCTGTATTCGAAAGACATCTCTTTGACCAAAAATGCAGTAAAAAGAGTAATAATGTGATATATTACAGTTTTTTTGACCAACTGTTTACACACATTTTCTGAAAGCATGCCTCATATTATCAGAACTCTACACACAACTCAAAAAACACGCACACATTGGGCAAAACCCTTTAAGTCTCCTGCAAAATGAAACTTTCAACATTCAAAACAATGTAAATTCTTCTCAAAATGGTGTTTTGTTTTCAAATGACACACACAAACCATCACGATTAGACATTCATAAGATCCAGTTGATCACTGATGTGCTTAATGTAAAACACTATGACCACTTTTTCTCCATTCATCATAATGACTCACTGTAAGCTTTTGTTTTGTTGTTGTTGTTCAGTGCTACACTACAGACAGTACACAGGCCCACATAAGTGCATTGTAAAATATTTCCGAATATTATTTTTATACAAAACACACAAATACACGGTACCAAATATATTTTACTGTATTTTTCCCACAAAAACAGTGTAAACAGTGTTCATCCCTACCAACACAAAGTTGCACATATTGTGGTCTACATATACCATCAACAGATGTACTGAATACAGTTACATGCGCAACAGGTGTTCACCCATGTGATGAGTTAAGTATTTATACGAAGTAGAGCGACTGACTTAACCATTTTGAATGACAGCGTGTTCCTTGTGAAAACAAGAGATTTCCTTAATGAAAATTGTGCCAAATGCAGAGAATCGTGTGTAGCGTTTTGAAAAAGTGTGTTTTAAACCTGCAATTTGAGTGTAAAGCAGGATTTGATTTGATTTGATTTATTTTCGAACAAAAAAAAAATCATATATAAAATATCTTTAACAAAAAATACATTTTAACATGGTCGAAAATGGAGCAGGATGAAGCACAAGCTTATTATTTACCCACGCCATTACCACACACATAATTCGTCTATTCATTCATTCATTCATGTTCTTGTCGGCTTAGTCCCCTTATTAATCCGGGGTCGCCACAGCGGATTGATCTGCCAACTTATCCAGCAATTGTTTTACGCAGCGGATGCCCTTCCAGCCGCAACCCATCTCTGGGAAACATCCATACATTCTTATTTACACACAAACACTATGGACAATTTAGCTTACCCAAATCATGCATGTCTTTGGACTGTGGGGGAAACCGGAGCACCCTGAGGAAACCCACGGAAACACGGGGAGAACATGCAAACTCTACACAGAAATGCCAACTGACCCAGCCGAGGCTCGAACCAGCGACCTTCTTGCTGTGAGGCAAACGTGCTACTCACTACGCCACCGTGGCGCGCCATTCGTCTATTACTTTAACATACTTCTTTTTTTACTTATCTCTTCTTTTTACATTGGACATATTTTATCCTTTTGGCATCTTCAACACACTACATGTTTGATTCCATTTATACATTTGCATTTTATAACATAGACTCAGAAAAAAAAAAATCAAAACATAGTACTGCAAATAGCCATTTATTTAAACTTCATCATACCTTCCTCATTTTATCCTTTTTCAATCACCTTCATCATTTTATGCCTTTAATATTAACTACATTTTTCTGTATTGTACATAAGTACAATTGTGCTTGTAGTTTAGCAGAATTGGTTCAGGGGTTTGGTTCATCAGTTACATGTTGTAGTCATTGTGTCTGAAGTACAAGTAATTGTGTGTAAACAACTAAGAAAAACTGTATTACCATCTGAAATAAGTATTTACTATTTTAATATAATGTAGGATGTCATTTATTTCTGACATTTAATGCTGAATTTTAAGTGTCATTACTGCAGTCTTTAATGTGACATGATCCTTCAGAAATCATCCTAACATGCTGATTAGGAGAAATATGTTAGCATTTTTAAAATATTTTTGTGGTTATATTTTACAAGGAACATTCATTGAATATTGTATGTTCATTATTCTTTACCTTTACTATGCAGTAATAAGGATTTTTAGCTGAAACTGTGTTTTTTTTCCCCATCAAGCATCAAATTAAAGTCAGCAGCTATTTAGACTCAGTCATCAAATAAATATACAGTCACAGATCATTTCACTTCATTAGATGTTACTCTATCATCAGAAGCAACTTGCATCATTATCATTTATTTATTGACTCTCAAAGTGCTGGCAGCCTTAATAGAAAACTGATACATGCAACTGAATATGATATGTATGACACACAAGTTTGTATGTGGATGTCACAGATATAAAATAAATATATGACATTTATATATATATATATATATATATAGTATATTGTATACGACATATTTCCAAATATTTCAAAAATGGCCATATATGTGTAAAATATATTAGCTACAATGTTATATGAACATATATGAACCCATATATAACATTATAGCTAATATATTTGAACATATACGGCCATACTTATGTAATTTTAATGGTTGAAAAATATATAATAACAAGACAATCATTTTTTGCTATATTTGGCAATATATGTTGCATTTGTGACTTATTTAATGGTGCAGGAAACCCTGTGGTACTTTTCTGGAGATTTGAACAGATTTGTGTGTGTTGAGCATCAGTTAAGACACCGTTAGCACCTGTCAGCTTAAATTTTGGCGAAAACAAGCTTTAGAGCTTTTGTCAGCTAATTTCATCTTCCGGGTTTAAAATAATTATTGGGTCGGGATCAATATCGGTGACGTAGAGCAAAACAAGTGGAGTGATGACGCGTTGGTTTCTCATTATTGTTCAGAGTTTTCTTATGCTATGAGAAGACCCTGCTTCTTAATTATTCATGAGTGCACATGCTTTCTGAAGGCAAAGCAAACCTGCCAGCTGGGAGATCCAATGACTAGGTGAGACACGGATGTGTTTGTTTCCTTCATCCACAAGGTTTGTTGCATGTTTTTTTTCCATAATGCTGTCAGGGTCGATACAGCAAAGCTGTTGGTTTGCAGCAAGCATTTTTGTTGGGAGATCTGCACAAGAATTGGAGAATGGTGGACTTTGTCTTTTATCAGTTGACTTCGTTACAGCCTATGGTTCATTATTCAGACACATCGCCTTTATCCATGCTGCTGTGTTAGCACATGTTTAAAATCCTCCAGATTACCGGCAGGATTAATGGTTGGAATAAACAGGGCAAGAGATGTGCTGCACTGCTATCTGTTTCTGCATTCAGACCTGGGGGTTGAGGAGGAGAGAAGTCCTCCTCATTTATAGTGTTTATATAAACATGATTATCTTTATAATGATATAACAAATTGTGGTTATGTGTATGTGAAATGAAGAATAACAAATGTAGCAGGACATTAAATTACTGTTTATTTCTTTGCATTTTAATCATGGGTCTCCTCACGCTGTGTGTCTCATTTTGTGAGCCAACTAACAACAGTTGTTCGCTTCACTCCCCTCTTTTTTCCCTGCTCTGCCGGCCATGCCCACTCCCCATGCCAATCTCGGAGCATTTTTTTTCTGAGGTAGACTAGACCTGAAAGAGGAAGGTTTCAAGGCCATTTTAAAATACGTTGAATCCAAATATGAACTTGTATCTCATTTGTCTCCTAGTTGAGGTCAGAATTATTCTCTACTGTAATTATTAGCCCTACTGTTAAAATGTAATTCTTTTATATTTTTCCCTCAATTTCTGTTTAACAAAAAGAAAATTTCTAAACATAATAGTTTTAATAACTCATTTCTAATAACAGATTTTTTTTTGTTTTTTTGCAATGATGACAGTACATAATATTTGAGTAGATATTTTTCTAGATTCTAGTGTTCAGCTTAATGTGACATTTAAAGGCAGTTAGGCAAGTTAGGGTAATTAGGCAAATCATTGTATAATGATGGTTTGTTCTGTAGACAATAAAAATATATTGCTTAAAGGGGTTAATAATATTAAGCTGTAAATGGCTTCAAAACATTATAACTGCTTTTATTCTAGCCGAAACAAAACAAATAAAAATTTCTCTAGAAGAAAAAAATATATATATATATATATAATTTCTATGTGGGAGCTGCTTTTTTTTTTTTTTTGTGAACCATAAGGAGGACCACAGTCACGATCTTAAAATCTACTAAAGGAAATGTATAATTATACTTTCTGTATCACAATGACCAGCATCTCCATGTGTATTTCAGTGCTGGTATTCTCTATTGGTCAGAACAGGACATGACATGCTAATTATGATTCACATTCATGGAGACCACATCGGTGTGCCCACATCACAAAGCAAGAGCATGACACAGCAGACGGTTGTGGCATTTGCCCATGATGAGCGGAAACAGCCTGGTGCTGCTGCCACGCAGATAAAGGCATAATGCTCAACATGTGTGGATGGTAAAGTCATGATGAACTGCTCTGAAATTCACATGAGATTCAAATGTAGTCATGGAAAGAGTATTTTATGAGGTTGCTAGGTGGCAGAATAATCCTTACAGTTTAACGATTAGTTGAAACAAATCGAAAATTCAAAATTAAGGTTAGTTTTTTTACATAATGTATACTTACTTCCAGGGCCATTTATATCGAAGTTGACATTTAGCCGCACCATACTGATGTTTCGTAACATCTAGTTTTAATGAAGTGAGTTGTTAGCCCAACGCTCAACCTGGAGAACCAGGACATACACTACAGACAATTTAGCTTACCCAATTCTACAAACCTACAGCACATGTCTGGGGAAATCAGAGCACCCAGAGGAAACCCATGCAAACACGTAATGTAAAATGTAAATGTAAACTCCACACAGAAATGCCAACTGACCCAGTCGAGCCAGTGACCTTCTTGCTGTGAGGCGACAGCTCTAATCACTGCACCACCGTGCCGCCCAGCCAAGACAAATGCACACACATTTTAGGTTTTGTATTGTTAAAGCCACAATAAGTAATACTTTTCATTAAAATATCCATAAACCATCAAAACAGTGTTATATATTTTGCTGACTTATGTACAGCTTAAATACACTTACAGTACATTATCCCAAATGTGTTGAAGAATGTTCAAATCCAGAGAAATAAGCTATTTTAACCAATAGGATTTAATGAAATGAAGACGCTTCTCATGATTTTAAACTCACAGCGTTGTCAAACCATGGCTTTGTTCTTGTGAATACGCGGCCTCTAGAGCTAAAAAATTACAAACTGTGCCTTTAATAACACGGAAGTTAAAATTAAGCTAGAAACAAGCAGCCTAATTCCAAATATATTCATTAATTAATAAAACATTTTTTCAGCTTAGTCCCTTTATTAATCTGGGGTCGCCACAGCGGAATGAACCACCAACTTATCCAGCATATGTTTTACACGACGGATGACCTTCCAGCTGCAACCCATCACTGGGAAACATCCATACACACTCATACACCATGGACGATTTAGCCTACTCAATTCACCTGTACTGCATGTCTTTGGACTTGTGGGGGAAACCAGAGCACCCAGAGGAAACCCACGCCAACACAGGGAGAACATGCAAACTCCACACAGAAATGCCAACTGACCCAGTAAAGGCTTAACCCAGCAATCTTCTTGCAGTGAGGCGATCGTGCTACCCACCGCGCCACCGTGAGGCCCAAAGTATATACAGTATGTAAATAATACTATGGTAACAAGCTTCTGATGTTTTACTTGGACTGCATTTAAAAAAGTAACAACCAAGCAAGTACAACCTACAGAAGAGCTGGACATCTAACAGAACAGTTTCCACGTTTCTCCCTTGCTGTCTGATGTAAAAATAAGTGGTTTCCACTAAAGAAAAGCACCATCTTACCTCCCCTTTCTGCTCGCGCTCATTATTAAAACAGCATTCCTCCATGAGCCTCATCTACACCGTTTCGTCCTTGGATCCATCAAAATGGATCCTTCTGGCACAAAGCTGAACACAGCTGATTATTCAGCTGCGTCCAGCATGATGAACCTCCCGTTTCCTGCCACCATCATCCATTTCTCACCATTTCCTTTCCTCTTCCTCTATGAGCATCAAAACTGACACTTCTGACCTTTCTCTTTCGTCCTATATGCAGTGCAATTAAGGGCTAGGACAAAACAATTGCTTATGCATCAAAATGTTTTATGTAGTTGTTTACAACAATTGTTTTGCCCTGCTGAATGACATATGTACAAACGGTGGGATGCTGGCTGCAAAAAAAAAAGGTTCTGTTTCGCATTTCGCGAAACAAGACACACTATGTTTATTTTTACTTTTATCAACATCTTGTAAGATTAAGTCTTGTACTATATTTTAATCACCAGAAATTGGCCACAAAGACACGAACCTCTGAGTCAGGTTGCAACTCAATTCCCAAAAACTATTTTAATTAAGTATATATTAACTTGTTCATAATTTCATGGTTTGAATTATGTCAAGAAAGTGGACACATGAGCCAGATGTTTCCTACAACACTTATGGGAATTAATGACCAAAAAAAAATACAGATTTTGTAGGAAAAGCTGTTTGCGATGTTTTCTTCTGGAAAGTTTTTTGACATTAGATTGAGAGTTTGAGCACTCTTGTGTCTGAATCAAACAATATTTACAATATGTTTCAATATACAGAAAGCATTTGAAATTAATAGAAAGTGTCTGATAGATGGTTTCAAATAACTTTTTATAAATAATAATAATAATAATAATAATAATAATAATAATAATAATAATAATATGACATTATTCATATGAATAATAAAACATTATTCAGAGGAATAGATACAGCACGTTTATGTAAAAACCAAACATCCTTGTTTTAATCTTTACCTATGCCGAGTTCAGACTGCATGATTTTCAAAGTAGTCATGTCACAGATGTTTTCACACTGCATGACTATCTGGGCTAGCGTTTTGTCGCTGCTTTGTTTACACTGCAAGATGGATCGGCGACAGGGAGTTTCACACTGCATGACTTCAAAATAGGAAGAATCGCAGACAACTTTGTTTAAACTACGTCTCACACCCAAAAACACGTAGTATATCTTTTGTTATTCCATGGTCGGTTGAAATTCTTGATTCTGATTGGCTGCAGGGTGTGCATTATTTTCGTTGAAACGCACAGGTAGTTCCAGTCAGTTTTTATCACAGTTCGAAATAAAAGCGCTTCTCCCAAACGTTTACAGTTACCATAGTAACTCACATGTGCTGCGCAGAATATAGTTATTTTAAAGTCAAATCGGTCGTTTGTGTGTATGGATAGCGCTTCTTTAAATATGTTGGAAGCTCCAGACGGTCAGCGGCAGCTCCGCGAACGGCTCCCGAGGGAAGCTTTATGTCGGCCAGACCATCTCAAGACCCGCAGCTGGATCTGATCTCTTGCGTCTTTGTTGTTAAAACGGGATATATAATTAATCTTTAGTGTATCTAACAGTCAGTCTCTGGATATTTGAACCTATAATTTGTTCTCAGGCGTTTTTGACCGATCGCAAGTAAGTTTCATACTTAATTGATGAGCGTAAATAATTTAATATCGCACTGATTCTGCATGTTTGACTGATTGCTTTTGTTTTAAAGAAGATAAATAAAGCAGAATGTTTTGTTTTTTGTTTATGCAAACTTTACCTATATTTAACAGCAGAGATTTCTGAAATATACTTTGGCTGCTTTAAAGACTCTAGAATACACTTGAAAATTCGTATTTATTTTTTATGGTACCTTTTATAAGATTTGTATGTTTAATATAAAACTGCTATACTGTAGGTAGCCCTTTTTGTCAAGACAAAGCCAATATACAGATCCTCCCTCGTCAGAGAAGCGGTATAAAGTGGACAAAAGAAACGTGTGACTGAGAATGTGACTGGAAACACACTCCAGGTGTGACTGGGAATGTCTTATTTGTCCACCTGTGATCGGACTAATCTTATATTAGCAGATATAAACAGCACATGCTCTCTCTCTCCCTGTCTCTGCCTGTCAGCCTGTCACAGCTGATTCAGTGGAGGGACTAGAAAATTGATCATTTAAAAAACTGTCAAAAAATCAGACAAATATTGCTCTGCAAAGAGCAAAACTATTTTAAACTTAGGAATAAGCGGGATAATCAACGGCTTGTCATGCGTTAAAAGATTTTAATGCACGACGTAGAGGCAAAGGACCACTAAAGGAAAACTAAAACATGTTAAAAAAAGATTTAAGATGTACAACACAACATTTCAGTAGATTTAAGCCTTTTTAAGACCTCGCAGACATCCTGATACATGTATGAAGATTTTAAATTTTAAAAATATACATTTTAAGTATGCAATGCTAACATTAGAACTTATTAGACATTATTTCTTGTTAAATGAACTACGCTGTAGTGACATTTTAGTGTGTGTCCTCCGTAAATTGTGGTAAAAAAATATATATTTCCATTATTTTTGTTGTTACATATTTACTGAATACATTTTAATGCATAATGAGAAAATAAATCAATTTAAAGTTATAATAAACTTTTACTTAAGGCGCAGTGTTGAGTATCAGCATTTGGGTGCAGCTCCTCTTTACAAAGCACTGAAGAATACATTATGTCATCTTAAAGTGTGGTTAAAGTTCACATGCACACGATCAGAGAAACAGGTGGTGACAGACACACGTTGTGCAATGTTTAATGCCACCTGACAAAGTGTTTATGCGTGTGGGTTTACCAGGGGTTGCCGGCTTGACTTGTACGTTGCAGCAGGTTTGACTGCTGATGATCTGGGAGAGCTGGAGATGGTGGTGCTTGTAGGTGATGTTATGAGTGGTCTATGGTCTCGTCCTACTTTATGTAGCCGCTCTCCATTAGGCAATAGTGTGAAGGGCTTCGGTGAGAGCTGTATATGGTGACAGACAAGAAAAGAAGTAATGATAACATTCACAATAAAATATTAAAACTGATAGACGTCTCTCACGTTGTCCCAAAGCAACATTAATAAAGTATAGAGCAGTGTAGAATATTTTATAATAATAATAATTTATGTAATTTAGAGTCTGTTTTATTCAACATGTTGTTTGTAATCTTTTCTTTTTGACATTTTTCTTTTAAAAAGTAAGCCAATAGTTACTCTCTCTGGTAATTAGTTACTTTTATAAGGACTTTTATATTTACTCGGAACTATTAACTATAAGTAACTAATAACTATAACTAATTACTTTAAGTAACATGCTCAACACTGAATATTATCAAATCAGTATGCATTTTAAAGGACAGTAACCTTGAGCTGTGGCCTTTCTCTTTGTCCTACTGTGTAGTTTCGTTGCCGTCTTATAGGTAAACACATGGGAGATAGTGTGATGTCTTCGTATGGATTTTCTTTTGGCATATCCGCTGCAAATAGATAGATAAAACGATGAACATTTTAGATTACATTGTAAGTCATGCAAAACAAAATCCTCCATTACAATTATGGATGCGTAAATCTACTAGTCAGTGGTTTGTCTGTCTGTCTGTCTGTCCCTCTGTAATTACATTTGTTTATAATACATTAAAGTTGCTTTCAAAAACAGCTAGACAGTCTATGCAGCTGTCTTGAAATGCAGTTATAAAAGTTGGACTATATCTAATTCACAAACACGCTATCACAAAAAACAGGCTAAGATGTGATGAAATGTCTAAAGGCATCTTTCTGTAAATGGCTGTAGCGCCTTAAAGCAGATAAATTCAAAGAGTTTCTAAAGTGAATAAGCATGTTGTTAGCATGAATTGGAAGGCTTCCAATCACCATGTTGTTATTGTGTTTTTAGCATGAATTAGCATGTTGTTGGCTTGATTTTAGCTTGGATTATTATGTTGTGTTTGTGAACATATTTTTAACAT
>CAIGQQ010035257.1:6718190-6746613 GCA_903798035.1 Danio albolineatus | reverse complement strand
TTAGCATGTTGTTGGCTTGTTTTTAGCTTGGATTATCATGTTGTGTTATTGAACATATTTTTAACATGAATTAACTGCTGGTAACATGTTTTTAGCATGAATTAGCGCTACTAACATAAATTGGAATAATTGTTGGAATGTTTTAACCTTCTGCTAGCATGAATTAGCATGCTGTTAGCATGTTCCAGGCTAAATGCTATGCCTTGCTTGTGATAGCTACACTGTAAAAAGTGCAGGGTAGCACACAATTCATTCATGTTGTCCCAACACAATTTGATTAAGCCAACTTAACATATTTAAATGCATTGAACATAAAATAACTAAGTTGTCTCCAAAAAATGTCAAGTATTGTGTTGTTTCAGCTCATTTTAACTAAGTAGTTTGAACAAGAAGCAGGAATGAATTTTTTTAAGTGTATATAGATTGATCTGAAGGTCCTGAACTGAGTGGTAGTAGGTGAAATGCTTTTTGAGATCCACTGTTTAAACGTTTTACACCCCTCAATGAAAACCTATGCACTGTTAAAACTGCTGGGTTCCATAAAATTGATTTGTGTTGAGGTTAACATGAAGGAATAAAATTTAAGTGAACATAAAACAATCAAGAATTGTGTCCTTTTGGCTTATTTTAAATAAGTAGTTTGAACAAACAGCAAACATATTTTTTGAGTCGTTTTATAAATACAAATTTTAGCAAGTCTGATCAGTAAGAAAATACATTGCATGAAAGCTCAGTTTAGCCTGAAGGTATGAACAGAGTTTAGCGGTTATAGCTTGAAGGCTCTAGGAAGAGATGTGTTTTAAATTCAGGTCTTCAAAGACGAATCACACATGCATTTTAATCAGTTTATCACATTTTTAGTGTACACTGTAAAAAATATATGGAAATTAGCAGTTTTTTGTCATTTGCGATCCATGTTTTGTTTATTTATGCTTTTGAATTGCAATATGGGACCGTGATCCTTCTTCCAACAACTTTTAACCTTGAAAGGTTAAAATAAAGTGACTTTTATTAACATTTTTAATAGTTTAAAGTGATCTTTCAGGGTCAGTGTTGTATATTGTGGTACAAAAACTTTGTAATAAACTGCAGTACATTTTCTGTTATTTTACAGACTTATTACTCTGTATATTATTTATTATACATTCTATTATTTTAAACTACTAAAATGCCAATAAAAGACAGTTTGTTAAACTGTAGTGTTGACTTTTCAACATCGACAGTGCAGAGATTAAGGGAGTGATTCATTTTTAAAAATGCAATTCGGAAACTGTTAAACAACAGATATTTTTTACAGTGTAGTGTATATGAACCTTTTTATTTTTGAGAGCTTCATATAATGCAAACATCTGTTTTTAACCCTATTTCACAGTAATATCTGATGGATGATATCAGAATCACTCACAGATGATGTCCTCATAGATACTGTCTTCAGACAGGGCGTGATAAAGACCCGAGCGGCGACTCTCCTTCCCCCTAGAGGCCGTTTGGGCTGACAGCCGCACCACATCCTCAAACTCAAATGACTTCCTGTGGGGAAAGAAGACCAAGAGTGTCTTTAGCAGGAACAATCGCAAAAGTAACAAAAAAGGCATATTTTTAGATATTTATAATTATTTTTAGACCACACAATACAATCAGAATGGCTACGGAATCAGTATTTGGTGAAATAACCTGGAATTTTAGTTACAACCAATTAAATCATTAGTTATTTTGAATTGTAACAATCAATTGTAATTTTCTGCCAAAAATGCCCCAAGATGACAATATTTTTATTAACATTGGAAGGAAATATTATCAGATCGTACATAGAATAAATCATATATTAACATTTTACTTAGTAAACACATACATAGTAAAAGACAATGTGTTTGTCCGTGGCAGGAACAATCTTTTTATATTATATTTATAAGCTTCAGGTCTTTTTTCTTACTGTAATGCACTAAAATGCATTTAAAGTTTTGGTTTAACTTTATTTGTCCCCGAAAGAAAATTGTTCTTGGATAAAGTACTACAGTGTACTACAGATCTGATCAGACAGCAATAAATAAGCATTATTGCATTAAAATGCTAAAGAATATGCATGAAAAAAATATACAATACAAAACACAGTATAGTAAAATGCTAATGTGTAATATTCTTGGTAGAATTCAACAGGTTTTTTTTTTAACGCAGGAAAAAACTAAATGTTTCAGTCTATTGGTTTTACACACTGGCATTCTCAATCTCTGTGCAGTGCCTGATTTTTGCAAAAAAATAAATAAATGGGGATGTTTGGAGTCATTGATGATATTTTTTGGTCTTATAATATAATTTTATTCCTATTTTAATCCTTTGGTTCCTATAATTTTATTCCTATGGTCCTATGGGGTACCTTTTCTCGAGATTTTAACAGATTTGTGTGTGTTGTGCATCAGTTAAGACAGCTTTAGCATCAGGATGCAACCTTTATGAGGCAAGCTGAGATTGCATCACTCAGCGATGCATTGTCAGACACAATGCACTCAATGGAGTGAGTGACGTCACTGTGAGGGGTAGGGTTAGGGGTGGGGTTAGGTGAGCCCATTAAAAAGCATTGGATGCAGCTCAGATTGCACTGCACCAGGTCTGCATCCAGACCCCTCTCTTTAATTGTGGGGAAAACTGGCTAATTTTGAGCTTGTCAGCTAATTTTATCTTCTGAGTTTAAAATAATTTTTAGGGTGAGATCAAAATCTGTGACGTAGCGCAAATCTGCTAGTGGACTGACGTGTTGGTTTCTCATTGTTATTATTAGTCATAGCAGAGTTTTTTTATCCTATGAGAAGACCCTGCTTCTTAATTATTCATGAGAGTACGTGATTTCCGAAGGCAAAGCAGATCTACCAAGCTGGGAGAGATCGGGTCTGCAAGGCACGGGTCATATGTGTTTGTTTACATGATCCACAGGGTTATAATGATATAACAAATTGTGGTTATGTGTATGTGAAATTATGAATAACAAAATGTAGCAGGACATTAAATTACTGTTTATTTATTTGCATTTTAACTTCGTAAACTATAAAATCGTGGGTCTCCTCATGCTGTGTGTCTCATTTTGTGAGCCAACTGTTCACTCCACTCTTTTTCCCCTGCTTTGCCGGCCACGTACACTACCCCCTCTGCCCGCAGAGCTCCACGCCCATGTAGGAGCATTTTTTGAAAATTTCTGAGATAGACTTGACCTGAAACAGGGGGTTTCATGGCCCTTTAATTGGACAGACAAGTTCCCAAAACCTGGCTGTAATTCCATTGTCAAACATTTAAAGCAGAAAAACAGCTATAGAAAAAAAAATTATATACCACTTGTGAATTCTCAGTTTCCCAGGATGTGCAATTTATAGTTATGTGTTTAAGTAAAAGGCGTCACGGTGGCGTAGAGAGTAGCATGTTCCCCTCACAGCAAGAACGTCGCTGGTTCGAGCCCTGGCTGGAACAGCTGGCATTTCTGTGTGGAGTTTGCATGTTCTCCCCGTGGTTGCGTGGGTTTCCTTTGGGTGCTCCGGTTTCCCTCACAAGTCCAAAGACATGCGGTACAGGTGAATTGGGTAAGCTAAATTGTCCGTAGTGTATGAGTGTGAATGAGTGTGTATGGATGTTTCTCAGAGATGGGTTGCAGCTGGAAGGGAATCCGCTGCGTAAAACAGGTGCTGGATAAGTTGGCGGTTCATTCCGCTGTGGCAACCCCAGATTAATAAAGGGACTAAGCCGAAAAGAAAATGAATGAATGTTTAAGTAAAACATATTTTTTATTCAGATGTGCGAAAAAATATATTTCTTCTAAAGTAAAAAAAAAAATGTTGTAATTGACAGCATAAAATGACTATTGGTCAATTCAACAAAAAGGAGTTAAACATTTATTTTCATTTTTAGACAACACGATGCAATTAATCTTAGGTGAAATAACCCTAATTCTTGGTCACAACCAATTAAACGATTCATTATTTTGATCAATTTGCCAAAATGCGGCAAAATAACAATATTTTTATTTAACATTGGGAAGAAATAATATCAGATAGTATATATAATAAATCATACATTAAAATGTTCCTTAAACACATGCATTCATATTATACACATATACGTTCATATTATGTTCATATAGTGTCTGTATAGGCTAATTTAGTTTAATTCCTAATGGTTTTAGCTGTTTCATTGATATGAGCCAGTTTGTTTTTCAATTGGACAGACAAGTTCCTAATCCTGTCTGTAATTCCATAAAGGATAAGATTGTCAAAAAATTAAAGCAGAAAAACAGCTATGGAAAAGAAAAATAATAGACCACTTGCAAATTCTCAGTTTTCCAGGACGTACAATTTATAGTTTTGTGTTTCAGTAAAAACTTTTTTTTTAGATGTGCGAAAAAAGACATTTCCTATAAATTTAAAATAAAGTGTTGTAATTTACAGCATTGTGAAGAAATATTATAAGACCTTATAGAATAAATCAAGTTTTAACATTTTACTCAAACACATTCATTGTAAATGACTGGAAGAGATAATGTGTTTCGAATGATCAGATAGAAAAACAATTAGTGGAAGGAGTAAACAAAAACAGCGTGACCACATGCAAGTGTTCAGAAAGCACTTGCGTGACCCCTGAAGTCTTCACTGAAACAGAAGTAGGCTGAATGTGGACAATGGGCTGCGATTCTGCCAAAGCACAGCTGACATCACAGCTGGGGACGAGGCCAGACAGCTAAACTATCATCCACTCACAGTTAAACGCTCCCCAGTGTCCTCTGACACAAAGCTGTACAACCCAAAGTATGAAATAAACAAGTACAAGAGTCGCATTTTCTAAGACGGAAAGTTCACACAGAAATGACCAGTTTCTTCCACTGAACACTAAAGAAGATATTTTTAAGAATGATGCCAAACAATACTGGGCAGACATAAATATTTTGGTGCACTAATCAAATTATGCTATTAAAAAATTATTGTTTCACAGATAATTTAACACAACATCATTTACAATTTATTTCTAAAACCGCAAGACTGGCTTTCTTTTCAGTGAAACATAAAAGAAAATATATGTTTCAGTGAAACAAAGGAATGTTGCTAAAAATAGCCATTGACTTCCATACCATTTCTCAGGCTACTGTGGATATCAATGGCTACTGGTTTCCAAAAATGTACACATGCAAAATTTCGAAGGGTTTTAATTGGTTGTCATGGCATAGCTATCAATTTCTAAAGGTGCACTCACACTTTGCTATCCAAACCGTGCCCAGGCGTGTTTCCCGGTTCATATATATATATATATATATATTTTTTTTTTTTTTTCACCAAATGATAGTTGTTGGCTATTTCAACATAAACAATATTTCAGGTTTATTGCAACATATGCATAAATATACAAAGATTTTAGTATTTTGAGAGCATGAAGAGACTAAATAATTCAAATCATTAACATCACTTCATGAAATTGGGCAGAAAATTAAGCGATTAAACAACAATTGTTTCAAAGATTATTTAACTCAACACCATTTGCAAATCCTCATTTCTTTCTAAACCCGTATGACTTCGGTGAAACATAAAAGAAGATATTTTGAATGATTGATTTTTTTCCTTGTACTATTAAAGTAAAATGTGGGAAAAGTAATATTTGGAAATTTGGAAAGTTCTTCAAGAATTTATTGAACCACAAAAGGCTCAGGAAGAGGAGTAAATGTTGACAGTATCTTGCTACATTCTTTTTTTTCAGATGAAAAGCCTCTAGAAGCCTCTATATACATTGCTGCCTTAAATGTTTTTGTTGAATAAAATAAAGTTCTCTTGTCACCACCACAACTTACATCAGTCAAACTGACTAAAAAATGTTAAGCTGAACTTTGTAACATAAAAAATTGCTTTCATGACTTTTTATCATACCATTTGTGACAGTGTATAATATTCTGACTCTGGTCCTTCACTGTAAGTCTGTGAGATTATTTTAATTTGATCAAAAGAACCATCTATAAAAGTAACAGCACACCTCAACATTCCACATGATTCAAGCCATCAAGGTGAGGCATGTCAGTTTGAAAATGTTTTAAGCCAACACCTATTGTTCGAGGGGATATATATCATTTGAGACCAGGTTGAACAGGTTTTGAAAGCCAGCAAAAACGCTATTTATGAAAAGTCATCAAACTGTTTTGCTCAGCATAATTATATGAGGAGGTTATTCGATCACCTATAGCAAGTTTCTGGCTCTTCCCTTTTATTAAGACAATTCATTAATGACTCATTTGCTGGAGCAAGATATTATCAGCAGAATGAAAGTTCTTGAGATGTTTGTCCAAAAACCAAAACCCTGAAATGAATACTTTAAATGAGAGACTGTTTAGCATCAGAACTGGAAAAGTAGGCCAGTGCAATAGTGGAAATTGCATCATTTATAGAGTTGAATAGTAGCACAAAAAAGGGCGTTCAGAGAATTTCGGGATGTACAAAACAATACAAGTTAAGACTGAATAGACAGCAATTCTATGACTAATCTTGTACTTCATCTGTATTTTCTTTTTGCCTCCCTCCCCTAATCTTTATACTTCATGTTCTACACAAAAACGCCCCCAAGAACTTGACTGCTGTAAGTGATTATCTCAATAAATTAAATGCAATATCTGACCAGTTCTGATTATCTAAAAGCAATTAAAAGCATAGTTCACACAAAGATTAAAATTCTGTCATCCTTTACTCACCGTTCACTTGTTCAAAACCTATTCTCTCTATTCTAAGTTTCTTCTTCTGTTGAACAGTAAAGACGATTTGGACGACTTTTTTTTTCCTACTATGGAAGTCAGTGGGTACCATCTAGGGCTGGGCGATAAAATCGGAATCGGTTTTTGTTGACCCAACACCATTATCAATATCAATAATTTTAAAAAAATGTATGAAGGCTATAGTTTTATATGTGGCTTGGAAGGAACGCTAATAAGCTTAGGGTGTAAGTTTGTAATTTCCATTAGACATGTTGTGCAAGCGGCGCACATGTGATGCCCGCGTATTTAAGTACAGCTAGTTGAAAAACATTTTCTGAATGCCATAAGCACAATGCGATTCATGCAAGCAGAACTAATCAATCTGCTTCACACTTTGTATGCAATATACACATTTCAGTAAGGATGGCAGATTAACTAACCTCGGACAAACACAGCGTACCCAAACACTACAGTGCTTTTTAGTTTCCTCATAAAATTGCATAGTAGCTGCAGCAATGGTTTTCCGTTTGTCATCCTCTGAAAAAACGGTTGATGGTCGCCTAGTTTCAAGAGACGCCATAGAAAATGGTAAAGGAAATCACGCACTTGTGATTTTCACGTGCGAGTTTTGGGTTGCGTCATTGTCGATTCGAGTCAGAAATGTCAGAAACACATGTGAAAATGAGTGAAGTATAGCAGCAGTGAGGAGATTGTAAATAAAAAAGATTTTTAAAATGTAAGGATGTCGCCAGAGTGGCTCTTTGTTTTTTTTCTTATGCATCCCAGCCACTAGCTCCCCATCTGAAAGATTTTTTAGCATAGGGGTAACATACAGTAATCATTCAACTTCACAATTTGTAATGTTTAAATGATTACCATAATTTGTTTTGCTTACAGAGTTTGAGGTTTACTGTACCATTATTATTGACATCTTACAGATGTTGATCTAGCTTTATCATTGCACACACTTTGTAACATTTTATTTATCATCAAGTTTAAGAGTCTCTTTAACACTTCTGTTTATTTTATTATAAAGAGATCAATGTTCAAATGTTTTGTTTTTGACTATTAAAACTATTTCTGTAATGTGTATTTATATAGCGTATTTATCATGTATGGCCATACATACATGGTCTCTCCATACCCCCACCAGTGTGCAGCATCCACTTGGATGATGTCACAGCAGCCACAGGACAATGGCGCCAGTGCACTCACCAGCTTTAATTCAATTAAATTCAATTCATCTTTATTTGTATAGCGCTTTTACAATGTAGATTGTGTCAAAGCAGCTTCACATGCATTATAAAAAAATCGAAACAGTGTCAGTCCAGTTTTCAGTGTTGAAGTTCAGTTTAGTTCATTTCAGCGTGGTTAAATAATCACTGCTGAGAGTCCAAACACTGAAGAGTAATCCATCGATGCGCAGCTCTACAAGTCCCGAACCATGCAAGCCAGAGGCGACAGAGGCCAGGAAAAAACTTCACCAATTGGTGAAAGTGAAGAATTAAAAACCTCGAGAGAAACCAGGCTCAGTTGGGCACGACCATTTCTCCTATGGCAGACGTCTTGTGCAGAGCTGCAGTCTATGGTGCCGGGGCTGGAGAACGCTGGACATCCATCATGGAGAGACCACAGGCGGGTCACCGGCTGGTCAACAGGCTGGCCCTTTAGGTGAAGTGGAGAGACAGTGATAGAGCCAATTCGGTTGATGGGGATGATGGCCATGATGGTTAAGGGCCAAGAGGGAATTTGGCCAGGACACCGGGGTTACACCATGGGATTTTTAACGACCCCAGAGAGTCAGGACGTCGATTTATCATCTCATCCGAAAGACGGCGCCCACTGACAGTATAGCATCCCGTTCACTTTTACTGGGGCATTAGGACTCACATTGACCACAGCCTGGCCTCACTAACACCACTTCCAACAGCAACCTTGTTTTTCCCCATGTGGTCTCCCATCCAGGTACTGACCAGGCTCAGTCCTGCTTAGCTTCAGTGAGTAACCAGTCTTGCCAGTCAACCGGAGAACCGTAATGTTGGTAAATTAAAATAAAGTGGTTAAATAAAAAATAAAAATCCTAATATTTCAAAATATATAGTTTACAATTATTCAAAAATTATTGATATTGAATGATATGAAACGAGATGTCGTTATAATTTTTTTTGCACCCAGCCCTAGTACCATCCACCACTTTTTAAAAATATCTTCTTTATGTTCAACAGAAGAAAGAAACTCATAAAGAATTAAAACCACATGAGGGAGAATACATGATGATGTCATTTTTTCAATTTTGGGTGAACCATCCCTTGATAATTAAAAAGTATTTGCAGTTGTTGGATGTTGCACATTTCCCTTCTTAAGTTTGGGATTAAACATGTAATGTGATATGCATGGTGGGAAAAGCACTCACCTGTTCTTTCGGTGTCTGGAAAACCCATTGACAGTGTTGACTGGACAAGGAGGAGGTGGACAGCTGGGTGGCTTTAAGATGATGTCATGCTTCCGGACTTGATTTAATTTGCCGACTGCTGGTGTTTGGTTCTCTGGTTGGATCCACTGGCCGGTAGGACTGCTTGCACCCTTGTACTGGAATGTGCGCTGTGGTTTAGGTGGAGGAGAAGACGGTCCAAAATCAAGTCCCTTAGTCACTAGCGAGGAATCCTTCTCCCTCTCCCAGAAAGATTCATCCGCCTCCAGTCGTTTCCAGAAACCCCTGGAGGTGTAAAAGTTCCCCGGAGGCAACGACTCCTCTGGATCATCTACACACTGAGGTAGAGATGTAATTTCCACATTTGAGAAATGGTTGGAGTTGCTATTATTGCTTTTAACATTCGGTTTAGCCACTTGGACTTGTGATACAGTGCTTGGAGTTACACATTTATTCAAATGATCTCGATTTCTTGGGAAATTAGGCTTGACTTCAGGAGTAACTGGTTTGAAAGTCATCAGGTTTTCCCTGAAATCCAAACCCAGGCTTTTGGCTTTAGATACAGTTGCTTTGTTACGACCTCCATCGCTGGAGTCAAGTCCGTTTCCGAGAAGGTCCCCTGAAAGCCTGCGAGAAGCAAAGGTTCGCTGGGTCTGGACTTTCCCACTCCGGATGTCCTCCTGCTGGCTCAGTCCCTCCCATTGTGAGATCTTCTGCTTGATGTTGACGCCAGGCTCTCGTGTCTTTCCTCCTGGTCCTCCTTTTTTCTCATGGTCCACTCCAAGGGCCAGCATGACGACGAGGCTGCCGTCACACCAAAGGACTGTCTGACATTGTAAGCCTATCAAGGAAGAAGCCCTTCCTCTGCAGTGCAAGTTGGTTGATAAAGTTCACGCAAGACCCTGCTTCCTGCAGGACAGCTATGTGTTCAGTTCCTCTGCCATTCTTCCATCATTTTGAAGCCTGTGAAGAAAAAAAAGCAAGTGGGTTTAACAAAAGAGAACAGAATAAATAGAGCAATTCCAGCTTTATGGATGTGACGTTTGCAGTAAAAACTCATAACTTAAATTCACATAGACAGTAAATGTTAACATTATATTGAAACAACTGTTTATATTTTCCAAAACTATTTACCAAAGAGTTAAGGGACCAGAAAAATATCAATCTGTGTTTTGTACTTTAAATGAGGAAAATAATCATGCGTTATGGATGTGACAATAAAAGTCAGTAAGTTTGCAGTACACAACATACTTTGTAGAAATTCTGTGAATTAAACTGCACAACCCAAAATAAATAATGATAATCATAAGGATAAGAGTCGGCTTACTATAGAACACACATCATTGATTTTATTTTATTTGACATTTTTGCATTTACGAGGAAAAAGCTTCATTATGGATGTGACACTTTTCCGTGATGAATGTGACAGATGTGAAATTGCCATTACTGTGACTTTGGTAAATCAAATATAATAATTTGAAAACACTGACAGAGACGTTTCCCAGAGATGGGTTGTGGCTGGAAGGGCATCCGCTGCGTAAAACAAATGCCGGATAAGTTGGCGGTTCATTCCGCTGTGGCGACCCCGGATTAATAAAGGGACTAAGCCGAAAAGAAAATGAATGAATGAATGAATGACAGAGACGTTTTTGAGCATTTTTAAAGTACTGTAAAATACTTGCTTACACAAAAAATTTAAAAATGGTCTCTCTATTTTGGTGAAAACATAATTTTTTTCATGGCAAGGTTGACATTTGCATGGAATTGCTCATAAGAGGTGTTAGTTTTGAATGGGGAAAAATGTATTAGTCAATAGGGCTGCTCTCGCAAACAAAGCACCTTCTAGTAAAGAAGCCAATCATCGATCGCTATAGTTTGACGATACTCTGGGGGAGGGGCTCAGTCCAGACATGTGCTTTTTACGACAGTTCCTGCAAAACAGTTCCTTCAGTAAACACAATGGATTCTCAGTGAATACTTGTCTCACAGATATGAGAAATATATCTACATGATGCTTGAAACTTTTAAAAGAACTACACTTGAAAACAAATGTTCTTTGATTTTGTTATCTGTGAAATGAACGTGAGGTACAGTCTGCCCAATTTAACCTCGTGAATTCAGGCCATTCAGATGCAGATCACATGATGGAAACCACTTAAATGCTATCAATTTGGGTGCAGATTTGACATCAGGACCAAGTTGGGAATTACTTCAGAAATCCAGCATGATCAGACATGACAGTATTCAGAGGATGATAACGTTTAACATGCAAGTTATTGATTCTTACTGTAGTTATATAGTTTGATTGACAGGGTGACATATCATCGCCTCCTTTATCACTGATTCTGGAGGATGTAGGTGTTGTGATCTTGTTCCCTTCCTACCCAGATGCTTATTAGCTTGGACAACCTTAAAATATTCAGTTTTTGTCATGATCCGAATGCTTAGAGATGGGAGGCATGGGAGGATAACTGTTTTCAAGGTATACCACGGTATGGAAAAGTCAAGGTTTTCATACCGCCAAAATTTTCTGCTATACCGTTCCTAAGGTATGTGTAAGATTTTTTATGTACATTTTTTTTTGTTTTTTTAGGTGTAAATCGTAAAGAAATCTGTGTTTTTTTAAACAAATGAAGACAGCAGAAGTCAATGATTCACTTGAATTATTTAGCCTGACATGTTTACTGCCCCAAAATATTTTAAATGTTTCTCAAAATAAAATATATTGTGTTCAAAGGGAAAAGAGTTTTTTTTTTTTTTTTAGCCAGACATTAAAAAATAAAATATTTTATAGCAGTAATTACAATACTGTCACACCGTGAAACAGTGATATTTTTATCCAAGGTTATCATACCATCAGAATCTTATGCCTACTTATGCCATGCCTACTTAGAGACAGAACTTATGAAATTGCTTTTATTACATTTCATTGGTGATTACAAATATGAAACTTTATTGTAAGCTTGGAAAACAGCTTTGGACAATTTGATGTTTCATCTTTCATAGAGATGGAACAGCACCTTCATGATCGAAAAGTGTTACAAAAATGTTACAAGTGAAATGACTTAAAGGGGCTTTGGGTTCAACTGACACACAAACAAAATGTGATGCTCCCAGCATTCTGCATAAATGCAGGAAACCAAAGACCGTCCCTGTCAAGGTCAGCAGTGAAACCAAAAATAAAAGCCCTAACAAAGAGGAGACGACAACGACAGGAACACGGGAGAAGACAAAGCATCGCGGGGGCCTCCGTCCCCAGGAACACCCACCCTCTCCAGCTGGGCCCGTCCAAAGCACTGCCATGCATTAACACACTTGAGCATAATGTAATTCAATTTCACTCCTCTCCAAAAGCTTCTTTCAGAATAGGCATCCCAAGTATTTCCACATCCATAGAAAGGCTTCATTGTGGCACAAGAGTGAGCGCTGAGAATATCAATGAGGAAAATATGCACGATTTCATGCAAGTTACTAAACGCTGGTCAAATTGACAACAAAAAAAGAGGTCACTTGAAATTCCATCTACTGTAGCAGGGATGAATCTGGCAGCTCTAACGCAAGCCCTCATCTGCAGCCAGAGTGTTTTGGACACGTTGCATATTACGCAGAGTGAGGACATGCTGGAATTCCTTGGCGCTGTGATCGAACGACATAATAATTCGATAAATATGACCACATTTGATCAGCCGGGCCTGAAAATGATGCCTTTGTTCTGGATGACCTACATCTAACGTACGCACTGGAATCTCTCCCGTGATTGGAGCCAGATCCCTTCCCCCTTGATCATCACATCCACTGACCCACTTGTGTCTGTGTGTGTGCAGGAAGGCCTTGCCTATGTTTCCTGATTCACAGGAAGAGCAGATCAGCAGAATGTCCAAAAAACGATGCTTTTACTAATTAATCGGGTGTCGTATTTCAGTGCTTGTTTTTTTAGTGTGTGTGAGTAACTCAGTTGTCTGGCATGAAATCGAACACAGTCTGAAACGGGCTCTGCGATATGATGATATACACACTGTAAAAATATCTGTTAATTAACAGTTTCCTTATTGCGTGATTCACATGTGCTTTCGGTTTATTAACGATTGTGAATTGCATCCCTTGATTTCTGCTCTGTCGACTTCTGATGTTGAAAATTCAACTCTACAGTTTAACAAAGTCACTTTTATTGACAGTTCAGAAATAATCTAATGTATAAGAAATACTATATAGAGAAATAAGTCTGTAAAATAACAGAAAACCTACAGACAATTAATTACAAGGTTTTTGTATCATAATATACAACACCAACCCAGACAACATATCATTTTAAACTATTAAAAATGCTCAAAATGAACTTTTCAAGGTCCCATAATGCTATTCAAAAGCATAAATAAACAGGTAAAAATAAAAAACACGAATCACAAAATAAACCAAAACCTTTTTTTTTTACATTAGCTATGTTTCCATTCAAACCTGCAAACTAACAAAACTGGAATATCACATAAAAGACATGCGAATAAAGCAGCGTTTCCATCCAACGAGTCAAAGAGAACAAAATCTCCACTTCCTGATTAACTGGCGCCAAAAATCAACAAGAAAAACGCAATTTGCTGCGATAAGAGAAGCTGTGTGAATCTTTTCTTCATTTAATAAATTACTTGCACCTCAGAAGACGATTCCGACACACAATGAATGTGTGGTGGCATTTGAAGGCGGGAGATGCAAAGCACAGACGGTCTTGACAGTTCTGGAGGTAATTAATAATATAATAACACTAATACTAAAACGGCATTTTAGAATGACCAAAACAACTTTTTAGATGTTTTACAGTGTGCACAGCCGGCTGGTTTGTCCATTCACACACATTTTCATCATCACATGATCTCTTGTATCAAAACCACATTACCTTTTTTTAATGCGCACACTGTCATTTGTTAGTAAAAGTGTTTCCATCGTAGTTTAAGCGCATCTTTTCTTATCAATTTAAAAAAAGTGTATCCTACTCTGTTATGTGCATACATTTCTTATGCGCATTTTCAAAACTTATGTGCATCTTGTCGTTCCAAAATGCGCATAAAAATAGGTGAATGGAAATGTAGCTAGTGTATCATATAGAGGCTTGGCAGGTAATACGGTAATATGGTATACCGCGGGATCTAAAACTAGCAATGGTACCAGTTTCAACAGCATTATATACGGTATAACAAACAAAGCACTTATATAGGATACAAGGATTAAATATTAAATATAATTTATTTAACGCCTAAAATGTGTATGCGTGGTTGTCATCACGAGACATCGTGGAGAAGAATGAGAGAGGTGGTCACCAAGTGACCTGGTCTCGAAAAAACTTCTGTTGTTTGGCAGCATTTCGGGTTTTGACCAAAAGAGAAGGGAGAGACGTAAATAGGGACGAGGTAATTTGCAAATTGTGCAGCAAAAAGGTGAAGGTGAGAGAAATATCTCGAACCTACAGTAAGGTCACATATACAGTATTCAGTTTGTGAATGGTTTAGGCACAAGCCAACAGTTTCATGACACTGTCTGTGCCTCATAATTTTTTTATTATGCATGGTTACACCATGGTAAAATAGGAAGGAGATGTAACGGTATCAAAAATTGGATACCACTAAAGCCTAATCATATGGACAAAATAAAAAGTCTATGCTCTATCGTTTATTTTGATGTTGAGCACATAATCATTAGTTTTTAAAAAGTGTTTTATACTTTATAAATATTTATTTAATATTTGTACATCTTTAATCAAACATTTGCCCTAAATAAAGTGAGATATATGATCACGAGTACATTTCTGACCATTTTGAGGGATGTAAACAAGAACAATGGTCCTAAAGAATTTCCTGTTTTACATCTTTAATTTCCATAGCTTCCTAGAATCCAAAAAGGTCTGCATATTAATAAATAAAGTTATGATAGCTATTTTAACTCTTTAACTGCCCCACCAAGGGAAAAAAAGGATTGCATTTGTTAATTCCTAGTGTCACTAGTTAACATACTCAATGCATTTTTTTCAACACATCCCATAGTTTCTAAAATATCAGCCTCTACCAAATGGTTGATAAGTCGGTTTATGGTAAAAGTACTGGAATTATTACATATACTGTACTATGAAAATCTGAAAATAACAAGTGTAAGTCCAATTTATTTAAACTAATCAAAAATAATCAAAATAAAACATCATCTTTTTTAAGTATTAAAAAAATACCAAAATCAAGTGTAGTTGTGCAACAGGATTATGTTTGTTTGATTTTTTTTATAAACCAACAATGCTGTGTGTGAAGGAAAACAGTCATTCTTCATATAACTTTAACAGTCATTATTTAAAACAGTAAAAACATGGTCAAACGTTAGGTAGAGCAAGCAGTAAAAGGGATAATGTTAAGTTACGACTGAATTGCATCTTGATATAGTTATGAAATAGTTTGGAAGCAGGAAATGTTCATGTGCCAATGACATCACCACAAATGATCTATATACTGTAGTATGTAAAAAAATTTTAAAAAATTAAAAAAAGAATAGTCCTATATGTGGTCTGTGTGTGTGTGTGTGTGTGTGTGTGTTTATATATATATATGTATATATATATATATATATGTATATGTATGTATATATATATATATATATATATATATATATATACATATACTATGAATTGATTGAATTTACAGGAGTGGTACTATATTGATACTATTTTTTGATGTTTATCATTATCAGAATATGAGAGGACTTACAGTTGCAGTCAGAATTATTAGCCCCCTGTATATTTTCTCCTTAAATTATGTTTAAGAGAAAGAAGATTATTCAACACATTTCTAAACATAATAGTTTTAATAACTCATTTCTAATAACTGATTTCTTTTAACTTTGCTATGACAGTACATAATATTATACTACATATTTTTCAAGACACTAGTATTCAGCTTAACGTGACATTTAAAGGCTTAACTAGGCAGGTTAGGGTAATTAGGCAAATCATTGTATAACAATGGTTTGTTCTGTAGACAATCGAAAAAAAAATATTGCTTAAGGGGGCTAATAACATTGACCTTAAAATGTTTTTTTGGAAAATTAATCACTTCTTTTATTCTAGTCGAAATAAAACAAAGAAGAAAAAATATTACAGGAAATGCTGTAAAAAATGTATTGCGCTGTTAAATATAATTTGGGAAATATTCAAAAAAGTATATGATGATTTTTGACATATTGCCCAGCCCTATCTGGCATGAAATCTAACACAGTCTGAAATGGTCTGCTTGTAGGTTTGGATGGAGCAGACCAGTGGTTAATTACAACTCTGCTGCGGTAAAACATCATCCTGACTTTACATTCCTGACTGCATGCGAGTTGGAAGTTCTCATGACGTTCCCAACAAACTGAGAGGTGGATTAAATCCTCTCTCTTTATTTCTCCGAGCCACCTGCTGCTTCCAGGTTCACCAACAGAGCTCTGAATTTGGGGTTTTGGTGATCAAAAGAGTCATCAGCAACCGCAGACGTACACAAAACACCCCTACAATGCCAACCAGACACTAGCATTACCCCAGCCTCCAAATGGTAGACAATCAAGACATAAATAAACTATAATATTACCACCTCTGACAGGTGATCCACCCACCCCGGGTACTTGTGCATGAGGGGACAAGCTTTTGGGTGGGGTGGATCAAGAGGGTGGGAAAGTGGGCAAGTTTAGTGTCAAAACTTAGTGCCTAATCACGTTCATAAGAGAAAACATTCTGTCAAAGCATGCTGAGTTATGGATGTTAATAAACAACTTGGCTTTGGTGTCACTACCATATGCATTTAGACGTGCCAAACATGAATCAATGGTATTTTGATTGGCAGTGTGAACTTTAACTTTTAAACATGAATAGGTGACTATGATGAAGTGTCAATAAACAATAAGTTTAAGGGAAATTAAAATGTACTCACTATTTAGTCATGCTCATGTGGTTTTAAACCTTCATGAGCTTCTTTCTTCTGTTGAACACCAATGAAGATATTTTGAAGAAATTTGAAAAACCTGTAACCATTGACTTTCACAGTAAAACAAATACTACGGATGGCAATGGTTACAGGTTTCCAACATGTTTCAAAATACCTTCTTTTGTGTTCAACATAAACTCGGTTTGAAATAAGTAAAAGCTGAGCAAATGATGACAGAACTTTTATTGTGGGTGTACTATCCCTTTAGGACTTGAACATAAAATGTAAAACAAATACAATTTTAAATTTAATCACATTAAATACAGTAATTAATTACAATTAATTTTACAATTAAATCAATTCAGATATAGTAATACATGTTTTTATATCTATTTAATTACATTAATTTCAAAAAATAAACGAAGGAAGCAGCTTTCTAGTGTCAGCCAATTCAGATCTTTTGTTATGAAGAGATTTCACTTACTTAAAGTTACGCAAACTTATCCGCTGTTTCACAACACATATGTTGGACTCATCTGACATGAACGGAGACAAAGGCTCTCGCAAAAGTTTATTTAGGGTAAATACCGAGTCTGTAACGCTGTTTTGTGTTGTGGTCCCGAAGTCTTCATATCTCACGGCTGGTTAGAGTTAGCCAAGCGGCTAAAAACGTCTTCGAGACAAACTTGTATCCATTCAGCGCGTAACCGACGGGCTTCAAAGTAACCAAACAGTAATAATCCTTGGTAGCCGACAACAATTCAGAGCCTGTTGTTGTTGATATATTCCAGAATAAAGTGTTTTGGGAGCTCCTGAAGGAGTGGATGTGACCGTGTTTAATCCTCCTCCTGCGCTGTCAGTTCCCTATCTGAGCTTCGGTTCCTCTGAGCGGTGAATCAGTTCACGAGCTGCAATAAAAGCGTCTCTTCATAAAATCACCGTGTGTTGTGTTTGTTCCTAGTTGCTCAGATCCACTGGTTCAAGAGGAAAACTTTACTGTGTTGAAACGGAAATGCTACTTTATTGTCTTCTTGAAAGTTTAGTTTTTAACTCTTTAGTGACTCGAGGCTAATGCAACTAATGTGGAGAATTATATTAAATGAAATAAAAACTAAACATGTTGATTCTGTTGACTCACATAGCTAGTTTTGTGGTGAACAAATCATCTGAGCATATTAAGATTTTTTTAATGCAATGTTTCAAGTTAAGCTGTTTTATATTTAATTTATCAAAAACTAATAAAACTTATTTTGATTTTAAAATTAAAACTGGAAACAAAATAAAAAGTTAACTCAAAAATTTAACTAATTCAAAATACTATAAATACAATCATAAACACAATACGAGCATAAAATATTGTCAATATGTACAAATATTACTTTATAACCAGTGTTATAAAGTAATATTTATTAAATAAACCAGTTTATTAAATAAAACAGTTAATTTGTGTTAAGATTTTATTACTTAATTTTATGTCACTTGTTACTTTTCAGGGCGCCAAGGTGGCCTAGTGGGTAGCACGATCGCCTCACAGCAAGAAGGTCGCTGGTTCGAGCCTCGGCTGGGTCAGTTGGCATTTCTGTGTGGAGTTTGCATGTTCTCCCCGTGGTTGCGTGGGTTTCCTCCGGGTGCTCCGGTTTCCCCCACAGTCCAAAGACATGCGGTATAGGTGAATTGGGTGAGCTAAATTGTCCATAGTGTGTGTTTGTGAGTGAGTGTGTATGGATGTTTCCCAGAGATGGGTTGCAGCTGGAAGGGCATCCGCTGCGTAAAACAAATGCTGGATAAGTTGGCGGTTCATTCCGCTGTGGCCACCCCGGATTAATAGAGGGACTAAGCCGAAAAGAAAATGAATGGATGAATGAATGTTACTTTTCATTTTAAAAATGATTTTATAGTTGTTTAAATCACATATTTTTTAATTATTAATTTTTAAAACGTTTTATACATCCAGTTAAATACAACATTTGCATAAAATGTCATGCAGTATTTATCAACAGTTTTATTTTTGTGTTTTCAAGATTGTATTACAATTTCTTTACTTTTTGTGTCATTTAATAATAATAATAATAATAATAATAATAATTCAAAAACCACCAGTGTGCAGTATCCACCTGGATGACGCGATGGCAGCCACATTACACCAGACCGCTCACCACACACACCAACTGATTTGTGGAGAGGAGTGATGAAGCCAATATTGATAGTGGGATTAAAAGGAGGCCATGATGGACAGAGGCCAGTGGGTAAATTTGGCCAGGATGCCTACACTTTTTCAAAGGACATCCTGGGATTTTTAATGACCACAGAGAGTCAGGGCCTCAGTTTAAAATCTCATCTGAAAGACAGTGCTCACTGAGCAGTATAGAGGCCCCATCACTATACTGGGGCATTAAAACTCACACAGACCGCAGGTTGAGTGCCCCCTGCTGGTCTCACTAACAACCCTTTCATCAGCAACCTAGCTTTCCCATGTGGTCTCCCATCCCGTTGCTGACTGGGCGCAGCCCTGCTTAGCTTAGGCTACAATCACACTGCAGGCAAATGTGCCCCGAATCTGATTTTTTTGCCCACATGTGACTCAGGTCTTGACAGTGTGAACAGCCCAAACCGCATGGAATCTGATCTGTTCATGTCAGATTTGTGCCACTTTCATATGTAGTCTTAAATCAGACACAGATCTGATGTTTTGCAATGTGACCGCAGTGTGAACAGTTATGATGGATTTCATGTGACTTTTCCATCATCTTTGAGCGACATGCGCCATCATTCTGTGCTGCAGACATCATCTACTCCTCAGCAGCAGCAGATCGGCACACAGGGCGATTATTTTACCACAGAAACTTGGTTGTTCATTTAAAAAAATATTTTTAAGGCAAAACTGGAGCTTGATAACCAATCTGGTTAACGATTGGGGCACGGGTTGATCGCGAAGCTGTGTCGGGGCGTGTTGCGGATAGGGGATCCGTCCTCAAAGGAGGGGGTACTTTGATTTTAAGGACCAACTTTCTCTCTGAGAGGATAAAATGCAGGTGCTCGAGCACCCAAACCCCCTTTCTGCTCATGTCTGTTGTTTATAATGACGTAAAATGAAATAACTGCAAACAGAGCTAAACCAACTCTGCCTTCACAGTTCAGTCTGCAGCTGCTCATTAACCCTTGATGAGTTCACTACACCGGTGGTCAGATAGACGCACACCGTCATAAATACAAATGATCAGTGTTTTTGATAACAAGAGACTTATTTTAGGTT
Organism: Danio albolineatus; assembly: GCA_903798035.1. NCBI lineage: Eukaryota > Metazoa > Chordata > Actinopteri > Cypriniformes > Danionidae > Danio > Danio albolineatus. The sequence continues at coordinate 6,726,301 of CAIGQQ010035257.1, read as the reverse complement.
TCAAATACACATTAGCAGTAGCAGAACAACCCTTTACAGTTCATGAAATACACCACAGTTGTCTGTGATAGGGGCAATAATTACATTAAGCATGACAGCGTGCTTCAGTATACACATTGTGTGCATGTTTAGACATTGTGTGCTGTCCGTAACTGTACTTTTGTGCACGCGGGTCAGTTTAGGACCATGATCTGTTCACATTGCAAATCAGGTATTGGCCACATTTATAACAGCAGTGTAAACAGCTACGCAAAACAATCAAAAAATCTGAAAGAAAGAAAAAATCTGATTTGAGCTCTAAGCCTTGCAGTGTGAACGCAGCCTTAGTTGCAGAGAGCTAGCTGCATATTACTTGTGCACACTGAGGAAATGATCTGCTTAAGGAAAGATTAATAATATATCTATAGTATTTACTTAATACAGTTTAGCCATAAAATAACTTTAAGAAAAAATATATTTAATATTTAATTGACAACCACCATTGACCACTGGCATAGTATTTGTTTTTCTTCTATATATGTTAATGGTTGCCATTTTCCAACATTTTTCAAAACTCATCTGGTTTGTAACAAGTCAAGCGTGACTAAATAATGACAATTAAATTTTTTTGGGGGTGAACTATCCCTTTAAGAGTTGCAGATGGGAAGATTTTGAGAGAAAAATGGTTAAAACTTGATATTGTTGCTTACATAAAGCTCTTGCATGAGTGTATTAAAAAAGTGCAGAATGAACTACATAAAGTCTTGTTTGTGTTTTCTTTTTTGTCAATAAAAAATATCAAAAGTCAGGTTTGGAATGACATGACAATAAAAAAATAAATAAATATAGATTTAGTTTATTGAGTCAGCTGCAACAGGCTTCCCCCCTAAAGCATGACCAATTAAAAAATAAAATAAAATGGGGGATGTAAACTTATTAACTGCACACTGCAGTAAGACATGAATGTAAGCTCATGGGCTTCTCATTAATGATAGCAGAACTTAAGCCTCTCGTTTAAGAAGAGCCTGAATCAGAGTCTGCATGTTGATTTATTCGACCATCACTCCCTCTCGGATGAGATTCAGCTCATAGCACTGCGTCTCGTAGCGGTACGCCATGCGGATCTGAGCCACGTTGGTTTTGCGGATGTCGTTTCCCTCAGGACCGTCCTTCAGGTAGCTGGTGCCCAGGAAGTGAATCTTCTCCTGTTTGGAGACAATAAATATCATGCTGCAGTGGAGATTTTAAAAAGTCAATTTACAAATTAGTAGAAGATAATTATATACAACTGTTCGCCCGCAACAACAGTTATTCGCCCTCCTGTGAATGCTTTTTTTCTTCCTTATTTGAAATATTTCATAAATGATGTTTAACTGAGCAAGGAATTTTTCACAGTATTTCCTATGATATTTTTTCTTCTGGAGAAAGTCTTATTTGGTTTATTTCAGGTAGAATAAAAGCAGTTTTATTTTTTTTAAACAATTTTGAGGGCAATATTGTTAGCCCCCATTGTCTATAGAACAAATCATCATTATACAATGATTTGCCTAATTAGCCGAACCTGCCTAGTTAACCTAATTAAGTCTTTAAATGTCACTGACATACTCTGAATACAAGTGTTTTGAAAAATATGATGTACTATATTATGTACTGTCATCATAGCAAAGGTAAAATAAATCAGTTTTTAGAAATGAGTTAGGAGAAAAAATATACAGGGGATGAATAATATTTCTGACTTCAACTGCATGTTAACAAGTTGATAGTTTAGTTAATAAATAAAAATAAAAGCATTGTTTTACACAGTGCAAGAGTGTAGCTCAACCGTAAAATATTAATTCAGTATTATTAGATGTTACTAGAATCATTATGCTATTGTTTTATAACAGAAAAATCAAAATGACATTGAAAAACTAAATAGATATATTTAAAAAAAGGCACCACTAAAAAGAAAAATCCCTACATTTAAAATAAAATATAAAAACAAAGCATAAATGAATAAAAAATAATGAATGGTATAATAGTATATAAATAATATAAAATAAACAAACAAGAAAAATATAAAATAAATGTAATAATAAAATAATTAAATATTTAAAATTAAATCATAAAAATTATGCTTATAATAATTACAATATAAAATAAACAAATTGTATTTTCTTTTTTATTATTAATAATAATAATAATAATAATAATAATAATAATAATAATAATGTCTATTATTATCATTAATAAGAATAAATAACAAATAATATAACATTTATATAATATAACATTTATCTTTATAAAAATAATAATGATAATAATAATAATAATAATAATACTAATAATAATTACTATTATAAATAAAGTAAACTGAAGTTGTTTGTTTAAAAATAAATCAACATAATAAATAACACTAAATAATCTTAATATTTTTATGCAAATAAAAAACTTTAATAATAGTTATAATTACAAAAGATATATATCATTGTTAGTATAAATAAGTTAATATATATAATATAATAATAATAAGAAGAATACATAACACTAAATAATCCAAATATTTTCATGCAAAAAAACAATAAAATTATGATAATTATTACAATATATAATATTAATAATAATTGCATACATTCATATTAAAGGATAATCAAGAAAAAATGATTAGTGTATATAAATTATAATAAAAAATTATAGTGTATATAGGTGGCAGGTGGCGCTGTCGCCTCACAGCAAGAAGGTTGCTGGTTCGAGCCTCAGTTAGGTCAGGCGGCATTTCTATGTGGAGTTTTAACCGGGTGTTTTCCCCCACAAGTCCAAAGATGTGCAGTATAGGTGAATTGGGTAAGCTAAATTGTCCATAGTGTATGTGTGTGAATGAATGTGTATGGGTGTTTCCCAGTGATGGGTTGCAGCTGGAAGGGTATCTGCTGTGTAAAACATTTGCTGGATAAGTTGGAGGTTCATTCCGCTGTGGTGACCCCTGATTAATAAAGGGACTAAGCTGACAAGAAAATGAATGAATAAATGAATGAATGGATAGTGTATATAGTTAAAGGTGTGTCACAGTTTGAGATGTAATTTGTGATTCACACTGTGCACTATTAATTCAATAAACATAACACTGTGTCTAAATGTAAATCTAAAAGTGATGTGATGTTCAAGTCAGCTGGCCTCACCTCAGCAGAAAGGCCGCTCTGCAGGACACTGTTTCTGGCGATCTCGCACATGTCACAGGTGCTGAGCTTGAACACCTGCGCTGCGATGGCGTACTCCTCCATCAGCGGCTCCTGTACATGAGTGCACATGAACAAACACATCAAATCAAAGAAAACAGATGCACGAGAAGCATCAGGAAAGGAGCTGCGTACCTTGGTGTAGTGGAACTGCATGGGGTCGTCAGTGGACAGAGAGACCATCAGGCCCTTCTTATGAAACTCCAGCAGGGGATTCTTGTTGTACTCCAGGAACAGACTGTTGTTGCTCAGAGGAGACATGGCGATGGGCACCTGAGCCAGGTAATACAGGTACTGCAGGACTGGACTCTGTGGACACATGAGGACACACTGACTGCTGGGTTTTCTTCATGATGACCCAATTCTGGCTCTCTCAGCAGCAGAAATCATTATAGTTGGGTAAACTGAGAAGTATTTTAGCTAACATAAAATTGCACAGAGGCAGATTTTTGACTGAACTATTTTTTATTTTCATCACTCACTTTTAAAAAAGCTCCCCTCCTCCTGAAGGAGAAACAACCCTTCTCTTGCTAAAGGGGAAACAACTCTAATGCTTGTATGTGTTGTGTGAATTGTTGTCCAAGCATTAGTAGCTTCTGCATGACTACAAGTACATTTAATTTACTCCTATTTGCTCATATAATAAAAGAAAAACAGTGTTAGACTGATAACAACTGTTCTCATTTATTTATTTACAATAAAACAAAGCACAAAAGTGTAGAGTTAAATGTATCCGCAGCTTAAATTTATATAAAAACTATTCTGTATATCATGATAAAAGCTTCAGCAATTATCGCAACAACAAAAAGTGATACCGTCATTTGCTTAACCACTACACTCAACTAAAATAATGTAAAAGCTGGGACATTGGAACCCAACATTAGGTCAAATACTGTAGGAAATGCTGGGTTCAACACAATTCCTTCATGTTGTCACAACACAAATCGATTAGTTTTGATCTTGATCATTTTTACAAACTTAAGTGGAACATAAACAATTTAGTTGGAAAAATGCTTAAGAATTTTGTTATTTCAACTAATTTTAAATAAGTAGTTTGAACAAGAAGCAAAAGTCCTTTTTTAGTGTATGAAGAAACCCAACATGGCTATAATTGAATTGGATTGATTAAAAGACACTTTTTAACTCAACAGCAGTGTTTGAATTTAATAATATTTCACATATTTGATTTAACTCACTAGAACAGTGTGAACTTGAGAAAAATAACTTTAAATTAGGGATGCACAATATTTCAGCATCGTTTCAGCATCGATATCACAATGTGTGCGTAGGATATGCAATGTTGAGATTATAATTGATCAATAGCCATAGTTTCAAAAGCGAGATTTGTTGACTTTAACCATAACAGAGAAAAACTTTAGGTACACTACCTGACAAAAGTCTTGTCGCCAATTCAAGTTTCAGGAGCAACAAATAATAACTTGATTTCTAGTTGATCATTTGGTATCAGAAATGGCTTTTATGAAAGGCAAAGGCTGCATCCATACATCTCTGCAATGACTCAAATAACTTATTAATAAAGTCATCTGGAATGGCAAAAAAAAGCGTTGCAGGACTCCCAGAGGTCATCAAGATTCTTTGGATTCATCTTCAAAGCCTCCTCTATCTTACACCAGATATGCTCAATAATGTTCATGTCTGGTGACTTGGCTGGCCAATCCTGGAGCACCTTGACTTTCTTTGTTTTCAGGAACTTTGATGTGGAGGCTGAAGTATGAGAAGGAGCGCTATCCTGCTGAAGAATTTGTTCTCTTCTGTGGTTTGTAATGTAATGGGCAGCACAAATGTCTTGATACCTCAGGCTGTTGATGTTGCCATCCACTCTGCAGATCTTTCGCACACCCCATACTGAATGTAATCCCAAACCATGATTTTTCCTTCACCAATCTTGACTGATTTCTGTGAGAATCTTGGGTCCATGCGGGTTCCAATAGGTCTTCAGCAGTATTTGTGATGATTGGGATGCAGTTCAACAGATGATTCGTCAGACAAATCGACCTTCTGCCAAATGATCAACTAGAATTATTATTTGTTGCGCTTACAACTGAGATCAACCACAAGACTTTTGTCAGGTAGTGTGCACTTGAAACATTAGGTAGGACACTGGAAAACCTGGTAATTAGAAAAACAACAAAACTGCCTCAAGATACTTAACCAGGTGATAAAAGGGGTCCCGAATTAAAGAAAAATTCCTTGGCCTTTGTAACGTTAATAGCTAGAAGAAGAATTCTTGTAGAGTGGATGTCAGCAATGCCACCTAAACTGTCACTTTGGCTTAATGAAGTAATGCTATTTTTGACAATAGAAATAATGTAATGTTTTCCTAGAGGATTAACCAGAACATTTTACAAAACATGGGACCCTTTAATAACCCATATTGAAAATAATCTACTCCTACACTCATGAATATTACCCAAAATCCCCTCCCCCTACCCTCATAAGTGATAGGCATGGGACATTAACCGTTTTCAAGGTATACCGTGGTATGGAAAAGTCAAAGTTTTCATACCGCCAAATATTTCTGCTATACCATTCCTAAGGTATGGGTGATATTTTTTATTTACATTTTTTTGTTTGTTTTTTAGGTGTGAATTGTAAAGACATCTGTGTTTTTGAAACAAATTAAGATCGCAGAAGTCGAGGATTCACTTGAATTATTTAGCCTGACGTGTTTACTGCCCCAAAATACTTAAAATGTTTCTCAAAATATAATATATTGTGTTCAAAGGAGAAAAAGATTTTATGTTTTATATATTTATATTCTTTAGATATATTTTTAGAATATTTTAGAGCCGTAAACACAATACCATCATACCGTGAAACAGTGATATTATTATCCAAGGTTATCATACTGTCAGAATCTTATACCGGCCCATGCCTAATAAGTGATTTACTTATTTAATTTAATTATTTAAATGTATTTATTTCTATTTTTCCCTTTTTATTATGCCCATTTGCTTCTGTCTTAAGTTTTTGGTTAAAAAAAGAACAGTAAAACAAAACAAAACTACATTTGTTACTCAATACCTGCAATATACAGTACCTTGTTTTATCTAAAACACAATCAAAGAACTAAAACAAACAAGAGGTCATGAAAGTGCCAAAATATCAACAATCGATTTTCAGCTAAAAACGTAGTTTCTGCCTTTTGGCTTTGCACTGCAGTGTGTTTTGAAGACGTGTGTGAGATGGGGCGGTGAGGTGAAGGACGCCCTCTAACGGTCAAGATGAGTGAGTGGTGTATTCACCTTCTTGAGGTTGAGGCCGTGAGAGATGTTGTCTGCAGTCATGAAACAGGCCAGCAGGTGAGTGACGGCTCCAGCTTCACCACAGTGAGGTCTGAACTGGAATGTGTTCATTCCTCTTTCCCTGCACGCCACAAACACACAACATACAGTCACTCTGCTCGCTATGTACTTTTTATGAAATTGTAGTAAAGAAATTAAGTATTTTTACTTCACTGCTGTACGGAGGCAATTTTTTTTACTCATTCCACTTATTCATACATGCTTTTGTTGGTGTTTTAGACTGTATAAAATATTCATTCATATATTCTAAAGCAACATTTCACATTAAAACAGGACATTTCTGTTATGTTTTGCTATCTAAAAAAACAGTCTTGTCATAGTCTATAGTTAACGATTCACTGATTCAAATGATCTGGTCAGAGACAATCTCCAATTAATGATTTACTGATTCAAATGATCTGGTCAGAGTGAATGTCCAGTTAATGATTCACTGATTTAAATGATCTGGTCAGAGTGAATCTCTAGTAAATGATCTAGCTAAAGTGTGTCCCCAGGTAATGATTCAATGATTCAAATAATCTGGTCAGAGCAAGTATTCAGCTAATGATACAGATATTCAAATGATCTAGTCAGAGTGAATCTCCAATTAATGATTCACATATCCAAATGATCTGGTCAGAGTGAATCTCCAATTAATGTTTCACTGATACAAATAATCTGCTTAGGGCAAATCTCCAGTTAACAATTTACTGATTCAAATTATCTGGTCAGAGCAAATCTCCAGTTAATCTCCAGTTAATGATTCATTTATTCAAATGATCTGGTCAGAGTGAATCTCCAATTAATGATTTACCGATTCAAATGATCTGGTCAGAATGAATCTCTTGTTAACGATTCACTTATTCAAATGATCTGGTCAGAGCAAATCTCCAGCTAATGATTCATATATTCAAATGATCTGGTCAGATTGAATCTCCAGTTAATGATGTGTAAATTAAATTGATCTGTTCATAGTGAATCGACAGTTAACGATTCACTGATTCAAATGATCTAGCTAAAGTGTGTCTCTAAGTAACGATTCAATGATTCAAATGATCTGGTCATAGCAAATCTTTAGCTAATGATTCAGATATTCGAATCTTCTGGTACGAGTGAATCACCAATTAATGATTCACTGATTTAAATGTTCCGGTCAGAGTGAATCTCCAGTTAATGATGTACATATGCAAATGATCAGGCCAGAGTGAATCTCCAGCTGATGATTCAGATTTTCAAATGATCTGGTCAGAGTGAATCTACAGTTAACGATTCACTGATTCAAATTATCTAGCTAAAGTGTGTCCCCAGGTAACGATTTAATAATTAAAATAATCTGGTCAGAGCAAATCGCCAGCTAATGATACAGATATTCAAATGATCTAGTCAGAGTGAATCTCCAATTAATGATTCACATATACAAATGATTTGGTCAGAGCAAATGTCCAGTTCATGATTCACATATTCAAATGATCTGGTCAGAGGAAACTCCAGTTAATGATTCACTGATACAAATAATCTGCTTAGGGCAACTCTCTAGTTAACGATTTACTGATTCAACTGATCTGGTCAGAGTGAATCTCCAGTTCATGATTCAGATATTCAAATGATCTGG
>CAIGQQ010035257.1:6677625-6718180 GCA_903798035.1 Danio albolineatus | reverse complement strand
GTCAGAGTGAATCTCCAGTTCATGATTCAGATATTCAAATGATCTGGTCAGAGTGAATCTCCAGTTAATGATTCACATATTCAAATGATCTGGTCAGAATGAATCTCCAGTTAATGATTCACATATTCAACTGATCTGGTCAGAGTGAATCCAATTATATACAGATGATCTGAGGTATGTGATAATTCATGGAACAAAATTGTGGAGTGTATAACAAACCCGTCACATATTCTAAGTCAGGGATTGAAACCCTCCCACATTCAATTATGAGCACCAGTACATTTATCCAGCATACAATGTCCAAAAGCTAGCTTCAGTGTATATTATTGAGATACTCACTTGCGCAGCTGGTTGAGGAGGGCAATGTTGGCATACATGTAGTAAATCCAGTAAGTGTATGATGGGTTCTTCACAATGTCCCATTCCTCAGGCTTGGGGCTCTTTGTGGAGAACATGTGGCCGCTGTGTTTGGACTCATCGTCCACACTGTCAAAGCCTGTCACCTGCAGAGTGAAAAAACACAGGGCTGGAAGAGTTAAAATATTATAGAAGTATTCTAAAGTAATGTTACAAATTTTTGATGATTTTCTTTTTAATATATCTATATCTTTTCCCATGACTGCAAAGATTAATTTTCCGCATCATAAGTCCAGTATTGAGTGTCACAATCTTTCAGAAATCCATCTAACACGCTGATTTGGTAGTACCATCAATGCTAATGTGAAATTTATGATATAATTTTTCAGTATTCTCTGATGAAAAGTAGCTCAAAAATACAGAATTATTTAAATGAGAAATCCTTAGTAAAATTTTAATTGACCGTACTTTAATGATTTGATCATTTTAATGTATCCTTGTTGCGTAAAGTGTTACTGATAAGTAGGGCCAGACGGAATCTGCAGACATTTGTGCTATTTCTGTGGAGTATTTTGTTAAAAATCTGCGGATTTATGTGGGATGATTTTGGGAGTATCATGAATAAACCTTAATATATGAAATAAAAAGTAATACCTTTTTAACCTTTATTTAATGTTTACAATGCAAATCCAATTAGAACCACTTTATTTGGTAAACAAAGCAAGTCTTTACTAAGAAACAGAAAAATGTACTTTACAAACTGTATTGTAGATAAATCATATGAATATTTTCATATTAATCAATATTATTACTGAAATTAATTTGAAAACTGAACAAATATAAATTTACACACATTTACACCAGTAAATACACAGAATCAATGATGGGCTAAAAATCTGCAGAAATCTGCGGACTTCTGCGTGCACAGATTCCGTGTGGTCCTACTGATAAGGAAATTGAAAATGCTTTTTTTAAACTTTTGAATATTAAAAAAGTTATGAATAAAAAAAAGACAACCTCTCTCTTAGTTTTTGCCATTACATTATTGGGTAGATTCACTCACATGCTTCAAGAAGACACTAAGCTCTGGGTTGGAGTTCGGGTCAATTGTAGCCTGGAAAACAGGGAGGAAGATGTTTTCCAGCATCTTTCCAAAGTGCGGCACAAAGTTCCTGCCTCTGAAAATGTCGCTAAAGGGAAAATCAAGAGAAAAAAATGAACTGTTATAATAAAGGATTAATAATAACTCTAACGGCCAAACTTAAAACAAAGCTAAATTTGTCTAAAACTGTCAGTGAAAATCTAAGAAATCCAAGTTCTTAAACATCTAAGAGTAGTAAAAAGTCATCAAATAGAAAGGGATGAATGACTACACATGAAGTCCTATCAAAAAAAAATGAAAATTGGCCATGTCTATTATGATCCAGTCTTAGGGATTGTATTAAAGCTGAGGTGGTACTTTTTCGAAGTGTTTTTATCGAAAAATTAAATTCCATTTTGGTGTCTAATATTTAGTACCTAAAGTGTACATAATAGTATACATACAGCATTAGCCTTAATAAATGTACCACCTCCTGACAGTTTTTGTACCTTTATTGTAGAGTGCAGATTACATAACAGTCTAAATTATTTGTAAAACTTTTATATAAGTCTATAATAATACAATAATACTTTTAAAATTTCGAATGTTATATTCTTATTTTCCCCAATTTAATACAGTGCACTTGTAAGAAAATATCATCAGTTGGTACCTACTTTAAAAGTGCAGTATACAAGTTTGACACCCAATGGTTGAACTAGGTATTGCACTCTTGGATCAAAACACATTTTTTCTCGTCTCCTCTTCGGACAAGTCCATGCAAGCGCAGGGTGCCAGATTGACGTGAGTGTGGCTGACTATCTAGCCTAAAGGCTGATTTGAACTGTTTTCTAACAAAAATCAACAGCACGTGATAAAAGAAATAATTTCTATACTAAAAGGAATTTTTGTCCTAACCAACACCTGATTTCTATTTATGAAATGGCTTCTATTTCTAACAGGTGAAAACAGGATAAACTATGATCACCTTAGGTACACTTCATGGGCTTTATTCAGTGTTAAATGCTTACAATGTGAGTTTGAATGCCATTTCACATGACATTTATTGCCATATACTGAAAGCAGCAGCAGATAGTTCACCTCAGATCTTGAAAATAAAATAAACAGTTTGAAATTGGACTATAGAACTGGGATTCAGTGGAAACCAACACATATCAGTGATTCAGCATCTTCATTTAATAATGTTAAAGAGGTTTAATATGTATTAATTAGACTGTAAAACTCACCATTTTTCTGGAGTGCAGTAAGTGCACTATTCTGTGCTTCTAAATGGCTGTATTTAAATTTCTATCGTTTCGTCAGGTGCAAACAGCCAGATTTATTTTCACTTCTATTAAGAAGCATGTTGTTAGGACACAGGGTTACAATATAACCTGCTCACCTACTGTTTACATTCCTAATATTTATATAATTTGCTAATTAATAACCATTTCATGTGGAACTCCGAATCTAGGTCTCATTTCGGAGGCTGCTACTGCGACTTCAGCATTGTTTTTCAGATAAACAAATATGCTCGCTTAGCATGTTTCTTAAATATCTGGAAACATATTATGGTATTTTTATGTTTCAGAAGAGTCAAAAACGTACATAGAGCATGTTTATATTAAATAAGCTGCCCACGACCAGTTTTTACCTTATACACCTGTTGCTATGCCAATAATTCCCAGATGAGTTTTAAAGAATAAAACTGTCCTAGATTGTGTCAAAATGTCAATAATCAAAAATCTAACCGAGTACTCAACGTATGAAGAATGGACAGAATTGCAACTCATTTGCATTAGATCTGGAGTACATAATAGCATACTTGTGATTAGATTGACAAAACTGCATCTTAACACTAGCTGTTAACAGGCCGCGAGTACGAGAAGAGAAACAGGTTCACATACTAGATTCTGGGCACTTGAATCATCCATTTGAGGTGAGGAGAAAAGACTCTGTGCTTGTTAAACCAGCTGGAAAGCTTAGCCCACTCATTAGGGTTACAGCCATAGATGGACAGACGAGGCTCTGCGTATTGATATCTGGCATCCTCCAGGTCACTAGCAACTTCCTGCAAGTATTACAGATGATTGGTCGTTTTTTGTTAGGGCGAATGAGCAGTGCAATGGTTTAACTGAGTCATACCTTAATAATGGTTGCAAAGTATTCTCCAGATATGTGGTTCTCAGTCTTCATATAAAGATCCCGCAGCTCACTGGCACCCACGGGGTTGTACTTGGCGTTGAATTTATCAAAACGCTGGAAGGTTTGTCTGCCCTGAATGAAGTAGAGCAAGGGAAAACTGTAAATGACTCCGCAATCATCACAAATAACAGTGCTTATATGCAATTAGGAGTGCTAAGAACGTGTCAAAATAGCTGTATGGGTGGGTTTTGTAACCCAACCCGGTCTAATTATAAAGCTCATTAAAGTTGCATAAAGAGAGCAGTGCATAATGCTCATTGTAAAAAATGCTGGGTTGCACACAATCTCTTCATGTCGTCCTAATGCAAATAAATTAAGTTATCTTACTGGTTGTCCCCCCCCAAAAAATTTAAGAATTGTGTTGTTTCAGCTTTCTGCCATATCTAACAAGATAGCTGGTTGTTTGAGTAACTTTTACTAGCCATAAATACTTTTAACAGCCATTGAAATGCATGTTTTATTATTATTATTTATTTGAGGTTCTTCTCTTTTGAAATGCTTTTTTACTTATGAACACATTTTCAGATAGATATAAGTAGGGATGCATCATGTATCGATGACCGTGTCTGTATCAGAACCGATAAATGGAGATGTAGTAAAGGTGGCTGGATTGTGGCTAGAAGAGAGAAATTGCCGCATTAAACATATTTAGAGTACAGTAATTGGCGGTTAATTCAACTGTGGCGACCCCTGATAAATCAGGGACTAAGCCAAAGGATAGTGAGTGAGTATTAAAGGTGATCAAGTATGCATTAATGGGGTATATGCACACAGACTTTTAATTTTTAGTCATTTCAGCCCAAGTGCTTCTGGTGAACTGTTGCAATATTACAAAATCGTCACGTTTGAGATCACTGATTTCTTTAAAAAAATCTTTACTACCTGATAGATATACTATATAAAGTGGGTCTCAAACCAAACAAAAACTACTGCATTAAACTCATATTTCCTGCCATGCCTTTAAAATATGGAAGGTTATTTTACCCCGGTATTTTCAGTAGAGTTTCTGCTCTCGCCTGCTGCTATTGATGGCGCTTATGTTTACACGGTCTTTCATTGCATTTTACGCTTAAACAACTAATGACATTACACCATTAATGCTGTAAAAGAAACCTTATGAAATTGAAAGTAGTCACATTAAGCTTTCACCGAAGTTTATCATTGCCTGAAAAACATTAGCATATAGCATAAAAACTGCATAGCACTAATCACTGTGCATATAGCCCACTGCATCAATATTCACATGCAAAAATAACAAGATATTAGAGAATACAACATGATGTCAAAATAGAAATTAGCAAAAGATCCTGTTAATGTTTTAAAATATCTATTTGTTGTTTCTGGTTTTTGTTATCACACTTATTGGCTACCTAATATTTATTATTATCGAAAAAAAATGCATGCCTAGTTATATCGAAATCCAGATGGATAATTATCTAGTTGAGTTTCTCTTAAAGCTGCTTATGTGAACCGATTACAGTACAGCATTCACAATTACATATTTACATAACTGCAATTTGATTATCACAACAAACCATGTGACAGTATCAGGTATTACTATTGTTTTTATAATAAGGGGCCAACTGCCAGGTAATGCTGTTTCATAAATAATATGATAAAAGATACTTCAGTTATGTCTATTCCTAACCATATGTGGTGAAAGATATTCTTCCTAAACCCATATTCTTCCCATCTCTAGTTAACCAGGTGCTGAGAAGCTGTATGAAGTGTTGCATGATACCTACAGCGTGCACATCCAGGGAATCTACAGTCAGGTCATAAGGGTGCAGGTTAAGGGATTCAAAAAGCTCCTTCAGGGTCACTTCTTTGCCCTTCAAAACATGCACCACCCGATCTGCATCCACGCGGTAGGACTTCTTGATGAAGCGGAGGAGATGCTTCTGGTTCATGCAGGCGGCAGCGTGGATGTGAGTGTCGACCTACAACGACAACAACAAACGGTAATGGCTGACAAAAATAGCTTGGAAATTATTTTAGCATTAATGACGTGGCTGATTGGAATCACACCTTCCTACAGTTGTAAAAGTCTCTGTGGGGATTTTTCTTCAGCTCTTTCATTTCCTCCATCTCGTTCAGCATCTCATGCACGTTGAACTTTGACATGAGGAACTTCAGGCGACGGTGAGTGTAGGTCTTTCTGAGGGACAAATACATTGAGATATTCAACAAGAGAATAAACAGCATATCTAAGCCCATTTTTACTAAACATTCCTCAAGAACGTAAATGTGCCCAAATTATAACCCCCTCTGTTTAACGGAAAGAAGATTTTTTTTAACACATTTCTAAACATAATAGTTTTAATAACTCATTTCTAATAACTGATTAATTTTATCTTGGCCATTATGACAGCACATCATATTTTACTAGATATTTTATAAAGACACTTGTATTCAGCTTAAAGTGACATTTAAAGGCTTAACAAGGGTAATTAGGCAAATCATTGTATAATGATGGTTTATTCTGTAGACAATCAAAACTAAATATTGCTTTTTGGTTTTGAAAAAATTAAAAACTGCTTTTATTCTAACCGAAATAAAACAAATAAGACTTTCTCCAGAGGAAAAAATATTATAGGAAATACTGTGGAAAATTCCCTGCTCTGTTTCAAGAGTTCACACTTAGCTGATGATTGATTATAAAGCTTGTTTGGCATGCTGTCCCGGAAGAGAGCCCTAAGTTTATAAGATCCTCGAGCCCGGGGCTCCTTCTCGTTTGCAAGGCAAGAGGGGAGTTTGAGCTCAGGTAGATCTCGAGAACTCCCCTGCTGTAGTAGCTAATAAACAGATAGTGATTGCTCTTAAGAGATAACTACTTACTAGGAACATGTCTATGGTGCCGATTTGGATTTGTCAATAAACTTAAATTGCATGTTTTTGGATGGTGGGAGGAAACGGGGAACCGGAGGGAAACCCACGTGAGCACAGGGAGAACGTGTACACTCTGCACAGAAATGTTAGCTGGCTCGGTAAGAACTAGAACCAGTGACATTCTTGCTGAGAGGCAACAGTGCTAACCACTGGGCCAACGTGCCACCCATCTAGGAAAGAAAAAGGAATAGGGGTGGAAGGGGGGATTCTTCAAAACGAAGATGGCTGTGATATGGAACTTATATGGAAGAGTATTTATAGTGGCTTAGGAATCGTCTGATTGGTGAATCATAAATTAAATAATGTGGGACCAGCCTTCACTTTAGGAAATGTTTTAAAAAGAAATAAAATGACAGGAGGATTAATCATTCTAATTTCAACTGTATACCAATACAAATACACACAGTATTCAAACTATAAACTAAACTCAAATGGACAACACGAAACAACCACAACAACAATAGCACAAAACCAAGTGTTTGTAATGTTGATTATTAAGAAGCAATTTTTAAAGATTATACTTCTTGTGCAAATTAAAAACATTCTCTAATAGATTGTGGGATCAAATTTCACTGATGCAGTGCTCTAAATTGCAATGCAATACTCTAAGTTTTTGCTAAGTGAAATAATGCTATCAGCTCTAACTGCACTCCTTGTTATTCTGTTTTCTGTATATTTACATTAAACAAAATCAGCCAGGGCAACATGGTGGCTCAGAGGTTAGCACTGTCGATACTTTTAACATGATGATATAATAAAAGCAAAATAATAAGAAGAAATTGTTCTTCAGCACATAATCAACACATTCAGGATGACTTTTTAACATATATTGCTTATATATTGCTGTTTATCTGTGATTTTGAACAAATAAATGTAGCATTAGTGAGTATAGTCGACTTAAAAAAAAAACAGTAAAAAAATCTTACTGACCTATAATTCATTCATTTTCTTTTTGGCTGAGTCCCTTTATTAATCTGGGGTCGCCACAACGAAATGAACCACCAACTTATTCAGCGTATGTTTTATGCAACAGATGCCCTTCCAGATACAACCCGTCACTGAGAAACATCCATACACACTCATTCACACACATATACTAAATAGCTAAATTGGCCGTAGTGTATGTGTGTGAATGAGTGTGTATGGATGTTTTTCAGTGATTGATTGTGGCTGGAAGGGCCTTCGCTGCGTAAAACATGCTGGATATGTTGGCGGTTTATTCCATACTAAGCCAAAAAGAAAATGAATAAATAGTATAACATAAACAAATATAATATAATATAATATAATATAATATAATATAATATAATATAATATAATATATTATAATATAATATAATATAATATAATATAATATAATATAATATAATATAATATAATATTTAATCATGCATTCTTTTTAAAAACCCGATGGGGACATGAATTGTAAAATTGTAGAATATAATATAGACCATATATTCAGCATCTGCAGGTCTTTCATAAACTCACGTTGGGCCCTGAGCAATCAAGGCGATGAGGAAGTTCATATCGTCGATGAAGGTGGCCAAGTCTGGACCAGGGTGGTTCAGCGGCTGGTGTTTATCAGCAGCAGCTGCGTCTTTGTACACGTAGATCACACCATCCTTCATACGAGCAACGTAGCCGAGGTTAGGAGGGAAATCCTTTGTGCAGAAAGGATCCTCGCCGGGTTTAGGAAGAGGGGTGAAGACTGCGACACAACAGTGATCACATGGGCTGTTAGGATTTATTGAATTCATTTATTTTTTCATTTTTCAGTTACCCAAACATGTCAAAGAGTAATTTGGACACTAGTGCTGGCAATCAATTCTAAAACAGCACAACTGATTCCTTCATTCCAGAATATTTTCCAGATAAAGATGTTAAAATCTATTAAAAAGGGGACCTATTATGCAAAAATAAATTTATAAGGAGCTTTAACACAGTTGTATGGCAACAGTGTGTGAATATAACAAACTTCTAATAATAAAAACTTAGTAATTTTTGTTTTTATAATCACACTTAATAAAAACAGCCTGCAGAAACACTTTGATTGACATTCTCCCTTTATATGTGTCATCAGTGGAGAAAAGCTCCGCCCGTTAGTGATGATCTCTCCCTCATTAGTATAGGACATCTTGTTTTTGAATCTGCCACAATGGTGACACCATAGACTGTAAAAATATGGACGTAGTATCCGTGACGTCACCCATAGGTTTCTGATGAACCCAAAAGAAGCCACTAGTAGGCGTGGCCAACCGTCGCCATTTTGTTCGCGCGTCATCGCACCAACCGAGGCATACCAAACAAGGGCAAAGAGGCGGAGCGTGGGCGGAGCGTGAGCGGAGCTACGGGACGCATGCTGGCATTGGAAGAAAGCGTGAATTACATCCAAACACTTCAGATATAGTCTGTGTTAGTAAATGCAGGGCTATTTAGGAAATCCAGGCATAACACTGTATGACAACGCATCAGATGACGATTTTATAGACTACAGCTGATCAATCTGTCAGATTCTGGAGTGCATTACAGCTCTGAAGAACATTATAAATCATAAATTATCCTAAATAAAGCAATTACATTTATAGAGATGGTATAAGTAAATAATTTCACTCACCTGGGAAACGGAGGCCACGTGAATGGTTTGTGAGCACAATTAAGTGCACACAGCATGCCATATTATCTGATAATTGTAGGAAATAATTCCAAAAGGCAACTGACTGTGTAAAGCCACATAAAACAACACAAAAACACGATGAATCAGGCGGAATCAGCTGAGGTGACGTGACGGCGACCAGCGCGACTAGCTGTCACTCAAGTGACCACGCCCTTAATTATGCAAACTTAATTTAGCTTAATATAAAGGAAACGGATAAGTTATAAAAAAATTCACCCCCCTCACAGTTGTCATGAAGGGTAATATTAGCTATATGAACCAAAATCGTTCTTTGTACCAGGCTGTAAACACCTTTTTTTCTGCTGTAAAATTGGCCATTTCACCAGCGGGCTCATTGGAGATTTGCTCTATTATGGAGCCAGGACAGCCAGGACTAGCGGAATTTTCAATGAATTGCAAGTTTAAGTTACTTCCGTATTGGCTTCCCGAGGGAGAGCAGGAGGTTGCCGCTTGGGTGACACACATGCATTTGTAGCTCCACCCTCTTTTTAAAAGAGCCCAATCTCATTTGAAATTAAAGCGACAGTCACCAAAATGTCACAATTAAGGCTCATACACACCGACACACATTTAGTTTACGTTTACCGTCAGCGTTTTTTGAGACGTTTTTCCGAATTCGAGCCCAAGTAAATTTCTCTGGCGTCAAGCAGAAGAGTATGCAATATCACTTCTTGACGTTAGATGGCGCACAGGGTGGCGCTACGCTTCTGACACCCGCTTATAACAAAGAAGAAGAAGAGAGAAAGTTGTCATGCTTCTTTTGGCGATTCAAACAAGCATGGATGGTTCAATTAGCAGCTCCAGCTATAGCGATAATGACTAGGGCTGTCACATTAATCAATATATCGACTTAACGCACAATACATGGACATGACCACAATAGTTTTTGGTGATGCAATATATGTCGCCCATACGTAAAAAACAATTATTGCAACATTTTAGCTGATTGCACAACCTCTCTATCTCTATTGGAGGTGTCAGTGTCGGTATGGTTAAAAAAACACTATAGTATTTACCATAAATGACTAAAGTATATTTTGATGTGGGTGCCTGACAACTGAACAGTTTGTTAACATTTATTTTTATTTGTTTTGGATATGCATTTTCACATTCTGATTCCAATGCCTGATCATTAAATTATTAAAATGACCAAATTAAATTAAATATTCTTAAGAACAAAATATTATGTGTTTGTTTGAAGAGTGTACTTGCGTTACGATGCTATAATATTGCCATTGCCATGGTCTTAAAATGATAATAATATCGTTTATCGCAATAATTTTTTGTGCAATATATCGTACAACAAAAACAGATATCGTGACAGGCCTAGAAACGACTATTGTTCACCAATGCAATAAGCAGCTCCACGTTCATATCGCCTGTGGGCATCTTCTTCAATGTGCGCTTGCATTGACAGTTTTGCGCTTGAGCGCCTCCAAATGCTGTTTACTGTGCATGTGAACAAAAGTGCCAATCTGATTGGTGGAGAAGGTTGACGTGGCGCGTCAAAACAAGTCAACGAGCAAGAGGCGTTTCTTTAAGAATGACGCTTTTACGCCTGCCGTTTTGCATGTTGCATCACATTGGTGCCCTTTATTTAGTCACAAGGCGTTAGATGTCGACGGAAAATGTGAGCAAAAAGCGTCCCGGTGTGAATGGGCCTTTAGGATCAAACCTAAAAGGGGCAGATTCAAAGAGTTATAAATCATTATTTGTGTGGTATTTTAAGCTGAAACGTCACATACACACTCAAGGGATATTGGAGACTTATTTTTACATCTTGTAAAATGAGCATAATAGGTGCCCTTTAAGATTAAAACATACCTAATAAAGGCAAGGCAAGTTTATTTATGTAGCACACTTCATACACAATGGAAATTCAAAGTGCTTTAGACAAACAAGTGGATTAAAAGAATCATAAAATAATCACACAAATATAAGTAATAAATCAACAAAGAATTCAAATGATTAAAAACAGATTAAAAAAAATACTGTGTATAATCAGCTCTAAAGCAACAATAAAAAAGATTCTTTGCACTTTAAGATGATGCACCAATACGAGGAAAAGGTTTATTTATAAGCCAGCTATGTCAAATTAAAATTACATATTCCATTAATCCAATCTAACAAATTTTTCATTAAACACCACACGTTTCTATTATGGTATTACCTGGAAGCACCTGATCTTCAGGTTTCCATGTTTCTCCTTCAATCTTTCGTAAGAACTGAGATGGAGTGACAGGGAATCTCTGCAAGGCCAGCCTCATGTACTTCTCTCTGATAGTCAGGGCCCGATACAGACCCTTACAGGCCAGCTCGAAGTCATCCATGGTCACCTGTAGTTTAGCGAGTAAGGGTGTGATTCTGTGCTTTTTGATACACAAAACGATGTGTGAAAATAAAGTCAAATGCTCATCAGTGTGCATTAAAGGGTTAGTTCATCCCAAAAATGTCCCTTTTATTATGAATTACCTGTCCTCGTTTTGTTTTGAGACAATACTTGGAAAATGAGATGTTTCTTGCAATATAACCTTTCTATTAGCTTTAAAAATAAATTTTAAAAAACATTTATTTATGTAATGATCATATTAAATAATGTTGGATACCTTTTGGATCTAATCAGATCTAAAAAAAAATGTCAAGGTGCAAACAATTAGAAACTATGAATGAATGAAAAGCTGGGTAGATATTCTGACTTTGAATGTCTACTCCCATTATTATTTGTTTTCAGCTAGAACTTTCATTTCATTGTCTTCTTAAAATAAAATTAAAATTCATTTATTTCTGCTCTCTGAGATATAAATAATGCATATACTACAGTATTATCGCAATAACGATATTTTCTTTTATATAATGTGCAGCCCTGTCTTTTAATCTCTGAGATCTCCGTTCATCTTCAGAACACAAACTACGATAAATTAGATAAATTCCAAGAGCTCCCTCATCCATATACAGCAAGTGTCCCAAGCAGTTCAAAATGCATAAAATAAGCCAAAAACATTCTCAAAACATTCAATGTGACTTCAGTGGTTCAACTGTATTCAATATGGAGCTTCAAGAGGCAAAAAATTAAATAAATGGAAAAATTGCTTTGCTTGAATTTGCCGGTAAGCAAAGCATTGCATTGTTTGTAGTAAACACGCACCTTCAAGAGACAGTTCACCCAAAAATGAAAATTTACCCACTATTAACCCTCCCCTCACCAGTTTCCAAACCTTTATGAGATTCTCTCTTCTGTTAAACATAAAGGAAGATATTATGAAGCAAGTTGAAAACCTGTAACCATTGACTTCTATAGTACACTCTCAGAAATAAAGGTACAGGAGCTGTCACTGGGGCAGTACCTTTTCAAAAGACACATATTTGTCCCTGAATTGTCCGTTATGGTACCTCAAAGGTACTTTTTAGGGACATTTGGGCACTAATATGCACCTTTGAGGTGGAGTGTTTGGGTACAAATATGTGTCTTTTGAAAAGGGACCGCCCCAGTGACAGCTCCTGTACCTTTACTTCTGAGAGTGTAGGAAAAAAAATATTATGAACATCAATGGTTACAGGTTTCCATTCTTCAAAATATCGTCATTTGGGTCCAACACAAGTAAAAAACTCAAAATGGTTTGAAAAAAGTGAAAGGTGATGAGAAAACACAAATTTTGGGGTGAAAGACAGACAAAGAGCAATTTTTTTGTGTTTTTGGTGCACAAATGTGTGGAGCATTGTCTAACCACTGAAGTCACACTGAATGCTTTGACAAATTGTTTTAGCTCCTTTTCTGGACTATAAACATCTCAGGACACTTGTTGTCTATTCATCTTAAATATCTTTGTGTTACAAAGATAAACAAAGTTATCAGGGATTAGAGGCAAAAAGTAATTAATAACAGACATTTCCTCTTTTTAATAAAGAGCAGTAGATAAATTACAAATTTGCATAATAGCTGAATGTCCCAGTCAGTTCCTTGAAGACATAAATTGAAACGTACCCCGGCAGCATAGTCACCAGTAATGGACACTCTCTGGAAATGAGGGACCTCCAAATAGGTTGGTTTGTCCTCAAGCAGGGGGTGAGAGCGGCTCAGATATTTCTTACTGTATAGGGTTTGTTAAAGATAGGGTTTGATTAGTTATAAGAAAATATTTTTCTAAAACAGTTGTAAGAATAAAAAAACAAGTCTGTTGAAAAGTAAATCAAACACCACTACTTCATTTTCTTTTGCAGTTTTTTTTTTTTACCTCATTTAGGTTGAAATAGTGTATTTTAGTATCTTTTTGCATATTTTTTTCTAGATTTGATTGTCTCACAGTAAAAAAAAAAGATTAGTTGACTGTGCTTTACAAAAGAAAGCAAATTTATTGCTTTTAAAGCGATTAGATAAAAAAAAAACTAATAATATTTAAAATATTTTTAAAAAATAATAACTTAAATGTTTTTCAACTTGTTGCATTTAAAGCAACAGGTATAACCACTTTTTTTTAAAGTAACTGTGTACAGTACGTTTATTAGAACATCTATCATAAGAGAAACCACAAATATTTCATGAATCTGATAAAACTTGCTTAAAAAATTTGTACTGTCGTTTAAAATTGTAAATAAATTAAACACACTGTAGGTTACTACTACTAATACTAATAATAATAATGATGATGATGATAAATAATAATAATAATAATAATAATAATAATAATAGTGCCTCCTTATTTTTTTTTACGGCTCTCTTATAAAAAACTACAACTTTTTGATATCAACAATAATAAACAGATTTAATACTGGCTGATTTTGGTGCTTGACTATGTTTGACACTTTTTATTTGTCATTGTGTGTGATCAAGAATAACGTTCAAAGTTAACTAAAACTTTATCTCTATTCAACAACATCACAACAGTGAAAGACTACAATATCAGACACAAAAATATGCATGTACAGTAATATGATGTCAAACGTCAAAATCTTGAGCTAATTCGTTTTTTTTATTATTATTATTTTAGATAATTATGTAAGGTGCACAGACCGCTTCTCTTCATCATCATGATCGGCTACGTGCTGGGCCAGCTCCTGGTTGAGGATAGGACAGTCGTCTGCAACATCAAACAGGGAGATTTCCTCACGCACATCTTCATCTTTGGTCTCTGACGCAAAAACACGCTCTGCGATTGCGCGCGTGCGATCATCCGTCTCTGATGACAACAACAAAATGGAGGATATCACACTGGTTTTAATGTAAGTTAAGTCTAAGTTCACCTAAAAATTAATTATGTTATTAACGTAAGAACTAGTCCTTAAGTCATTTCAAACCCCTGAAACTTTCATTCGTCTTAGAAACACAAATTAAGATATTTTAGGTGAAGTTTTAACAGACCGTATTCAATCAGTGGTTCAATCAGAATAATATCAAGTAATTACAATACCTTCGTGTCTACATAAAACAAAAATAAAGTTTTTTTTTCTCCTGTGTCAGAGCTCCCGGATGCTTGCGCGAGCTTTTCTTCCTGTTTGAAACAAATAACAGGCCTATGTAAACGCGCGCCCTATACTGACACAGAGGAGATGAAACTGTTAAAGCAAGTCATTATTTTTGTGTTATGTATTCCCATAGCTTGGTAATATTCTGATGTCATACGATATGGTCTATTGTGAGGATGTTTTTGGTACCTTCTGCTGTCAGATGTCCAGGTGTATAGCTCTCAGATTTCACATAAAATATCTTGATTTGTGCTCCTACGACTAACAAAGATTTCAAGGGGTTTGAAACTTCATGAGGGTGAGTAGCTAATTAATAACATAATTTTACATTTCTTTGGGTGAACTAACTCTTGGAGAGAAGGGTGCACTAATGCAAAACATCAAATACAAGAACATACAAGAACTGTATTAACTTGTAGTAAATACTATAGTGTTTTTGATCCATACTGTAGTAAAGTACTCGAATGAGTAAATCTATGATTGCGTAGGGGCGATACAAAGTAAATTACTCAAAACTGTAATGTTTTCTACAAGAATAGAGTATGTTATGCTACAACACACAACTGTTTGCTGTAGAAATTTACATTATTTATTAGTTTAGCAGTACACAAGATTATAGTATGCCTGGGCATTCATTAACAAATACTTTCAAATAGCATGGGTTAAAAACACTAGAGTACGTAATATAAATTACTATAGTATTTTTTCATGTGGGTTACATGGAGTTTAAACTCCATAAAATCCATCCTAATCTGTAAAACACAACCAAATTGTATTTCTATTAAACATCCGACTGGTTGTCATATATTATCGAGACACTGTTGATCTTGGGCATGCTTTTGGTAGAAGTAATGCACTTTTTCCAGAATGACTCAACGACTGCTAGCAATTAATCATAATCTCCCAGCATGCATTAGAAGAACAAAATTCATTAAGCCAACACAAGCATCATCGACTGACAACAGCATAACTTAGAAGTGTTGAATAGAATACAGACAGGATAATATGAGGCCTGCATTTCATCCATCAGAACAATACAAGCTCAAAAGTACCTCCAGTTTATTTTATTTTATCTTATTAGAAAACAAAAAAATCGAAAATTTATATGGCATAAATATGTCATCTTGTCAGTCATTTTTAGAACAAGAATCATTTGATGGCATAAAAGATTGTATTTAAGGCTCACAGTGCAGCCACATAATATGATAATAAATGTATAATAACAACATACAATGATTTATTTTTGGTATATTTTAAAGTTCAGGCCAGAATTAGTGTTGCTTTTGTGTGTTATGCTGAATAATAATTATTTAAAATCTCATTACTCACATTTAATATGCTTTTTAAGTATACTAAAGAACCATTTAATTACATGTTAAATTACAATTGAATTTGAAGGAAGCTTTAAAAATGTTCATCAAATCTTTAATCGGTCTACATGATAAAAGCTTTCAAATATCATATTACATGCACAGATATCCCAAAAGTACAAATGTAATAATTTGTTTGCTTATGAACTACAGTGGGGTACAAAATGTTGAATACACTTTTATTTCTTTTATTACGAATTGCATTTCTCTAAAAAGCTGAACAACATTTTTTAGACTTTCCTATTTTAAATGTCAGTTAAAACACCAATATACAAATTCCCTCGATTATTGATCGGAAAACATTTAGCCTTTTTCTTCGATTTACATGTTCCTCAACAATTTTGTACCCCGCTGTACACTCACCCAACAAACAAATGGCTAAAACACACAGATGGACATTCTGCCATGATTTTGTCACGCTGAAGCATGTTTTTATTGGTCTCCGATGAGTCTCTTTATACTTACTCCCTTCTGATCATTCATGTCCCCAGAGTGAGTGAAGAAGATCCAAAACGTTGAAAAAAGAAGGAGGTTAAAGGTTAGACTGAGTTAATAAGTGAGATGCTCACATTTCAGAGATCACATGCCGGACTACAAGACAAAATAATCCATCATAAAAGACTCCGTATTGCAGGCATCATGTAGAGCAAGAGTAATGATGAATAATGAGTCATTTCATAATATAACAGTGCGAATATTGAAATGACTAATTTTGGGTAAAGTTGAATAGGAAAAAACAAAACAAAATCATGCTTATGATAGACAACAAAAAAAGAACTTAGAACGCAAACAAGGCTTGACATTTCACAAACAGTTTTCCAGCCTGATCTCACAAGGAAACGCAAGTGTTTTACGTTTTGTCAGTTTAGTGGCTAATTAGCATTCAGTCGTACTAAAGTGTATGATTTTTAAAAGGAGGCGTGGCAGCAAACCTCATGCCTAAACCCAACAGTCATAGGGGGGGATAAGCAAATCGTACTTAATTGTACGAATGAGAGTGTATGGTTTCATACAAATTAGCCACTAAATCAAAAGTTACGAATTGCCGTGAGATATCGTTGGTTTTTCACAAACACTTCTCCTCACATAAATGGTATTATTTGTTATTGTTCATTTTTCCATGATCATTTTAGACTGGATGGATTTTGGCCTTCTGGATTTTGGTCTTCGGAAGTAAAAACAACATTGATCTTCTCCATAGAGAATTTTATTTTTGATTGTGAATATATAATTCTGTATGTAGAATATTGTTGGAAGAGCTGTGAGGTTGTTAATTGAATGTATAAGTCCTTTTTCCATCAGTTTCAGTTCATTAAAAAACTACATTACCCATGATGCTGTACAGAAACTACCACCAATCAGAGTTGTGTTTTAGTCCGTTTTATTTTTGATTGTATTATTTGGAATGCATCATGAGATGTTCTTTCCCTCATCTATCCTCACATTTTTATACACCTGTGTTTAAAAATCGAATCAAAGTTTGTAATATGTAAAAAAACGAATAGAAATCAAGTCTGCTGGTTTGCTTACATCACAGATGTGAAAGAGTTCCTGGAGGGCCACAGCTCTGCATAGTTGACTTCCGATCCTAATTAAACACACCTGATAAAACTAATTGAGCCTTTCAGGTTTGTTTAAAACAGGGGTGACCAACCGTGCTCCTGGAGATCGACCGTCCTGCAGATTTCAGTTGCAACCCATATCAAACACATCTGCCTGTAATTATCTAGTGCTCTTCAGGTCCTAATTAATTGGTTCAGGTGTGTTTGATCAGTGTAGGAGCTGAACTCAGCAGGGAGGTCGATCTCCAGGAGCAGGGTTGAGCACCCCTGGTTTAAAACCTACAGGTAAGTGTATTGGGGCAGGGTTGGAACTAAACTGTGCAGGGCTGCAACCTTTTAGGAACTGAGTTTAACATCCCTGGCTTATATTGAGCTATGAAATGACATCAAAATTTTGACGACTAATGCTCCGATAGTGCCTGACCAGTACCAAAATCCACCATGTCATGGATCATGAACACTAAACAAATAATCACTTCTACACTAAATAATATTCATCCCGTAACTCAGATTCTAAAATAAAAATAAAGAAAAATCACACAAAGTGTATCCACCTGCATTTTCATGGCATATCTTTCGGATACTCCAGTATGGGATGCTCTCTAAAATGCCCATACCAGGTCATGCTCAATGCCCTTTCAAAACACAAACAAACATCCGGCTTCGATTTCTGCCAATACTTACTCTTCTCTTCTGCTATGGTTAGTAACATGGGACGGGATTCATGTGGAGAGGGGCAAACAAGAGTTACGGTCACAAACACACAAGGATGGTAACAAACCATTTATTTTATATATTAAATGGCTGAATTCTGATGACACAGGAACTGCGCTTTAATAATTTCTGAGCAGTATACAGTGCTCAGCATAAATGAGTACACATATCAAATCTAATCTTAAATTATGTTCTACAGGATGCTTCACAATAATTTACTTGTGCATATATACATTATATTAGTCAGTACCAAAGACAAAACTGGAAACTAACAAAAAAAATCTTAAGGTCATAGTACAAAAATGAGTAAACCTAAACTAAAACATTCAGGGAAAATATGAAATAATTCTTTGATAAACAGGAAAAATCTAAATATAAAAATTAGTCGTTTGTATTTTCTGTTTGTTTAAAATGTAAATGTATTATCTTTCTGTTCCTAAAGATATTATGTGACCTAACTCTTATTTGAATAGATATAATACATTTAATTAATCTGTTTTATTTAAATGCAGCAAAACATGACAGCTATATTCACTGAATAAATGGTAAAAAATGTTTATTTTCAAAATGGGGTACTCATTTAAGCACTGTATACACTCTGGTATGGGATGCTTTCTAAATTTCCAATACCAGTTCATGCTCAAAACCCGTTCAAGTTTGTATTTCTTTGAAAAGAAGGATGTGCATGGCTTGAAAAAGCTTTTAAGTCACTGAAATACAGCCAAATAAGTTAAGATCATATATTTATTCAGAAGCCTTAGTCTACTGGATGAGGAAAACTACAGCTTTTCAGTCCCTCCAGGATCATGTAGAGGCATGTGTGAGTGTGTTTGTGGCCTAATATGACTGAATCTTGATCTCAAAATTTGTAATCTCAAAATGTATGGCATTGTTTGCTTGAATTCTTGTGCTTTGCTGAGAACATACGCAAAAATAATGTAAAACAATGTAAAAATCATGTAAAATCCCTAAGCAACTGGCTAAAAATCACAATATGCAACAGTGATCTCTCTTTTGTGTTATAAAGGCTGCATGCAAATTAGTCTGAAATAAAGCACATCATGTCAAACTGGGTATTAGACTCAAGGGTGCTTTATATGAAATCAATAATCACTTGTTCATAAGGCTGCCTATCCTCTCTGAAACTCAGTCAGCACATGGCCTGCACAAAATAATAGTGTTTCTATTTTGAATCCAAATGATATCAATGACTGACATCCAATCGCAGTCTGCAAATTCAGATTATTCTTAGCTGGCACATGGAAAGCAGCATGTCTAGCAATGCAAGTCTGAATTCAACCCAACATCTTACTCAATAGAACATAATTTAATCAGTCTGAATGCACAAAAATCTTAATATCTGTTTTTAAATGCAAGTTTACACATGAATACACCTAAATATATATAATTATTTACATTCTGCAAGGGGGTAAGTAACTGTACAACCACAGCTGTTCACACAGGAGCTTAAAAACCCCACTGGACAAACATTTTTAATGTAAAAATAAACTTTAAGTGAGTTATGGCATGTCAAAAACCAGCATGACATTTGAGCCGCTAGAATCTGCTGACTACAAAAAGGGTCTCTTGCGTTTTCAAGCACGCCCTCCACATGCTGTAATAAGTCATAACTCATAAGCCTCGCTGATGGACTCAAACCAAACACTGTCCCCAACAGTAGCCAAAAAACATACGTGAGAACTCCTGTGTGCATAAAAAAATCTTCACTATCATTTTCAAGAACGCATGTGTTTATCTAACCGGCACAAATGAATCCATCACGGGTGTAAATAATGCAATATGGCAGGCCTGAAATGTAACACCTCTATTTTCATTCTGCCGCTGCTGTTTTTTCAAATGTCAGAGGTGTTCAACTGTTCGCTCCATGCAATCTTGAAATAAAAGTACCGGAAGATGTTCGCATATATAATCAACACCCTGGCTAGCATATTTTTTGTACACATTTGATCGGTAATAATCATCCCTATAGATCACACTTACAGAGGCACCATCCAGAGCTTATGCAACAGCTCGTGGTTTCCTCAATTAAAGGGATAGTTCACCCAAAAACCTAAATTTGCTCATTATTTATTCACTCTTGTGTGGTTTGAAACATTTATAACGTTCTTTTTTTAGTTGCCGAACATGAAAGTATTTTGACGAAACCTTAAATCTGTAACCATTAACTTCCATAGTAGGAGAAACAATAACTAAAGCCAATGGTTACAGATTGCCAACATTCTTCAAAATATCTTCTTTTGTGTTCCGCATACGCAAGTCAAATATGTTTTAAACAAGCAAATTATGACAGGACTTTTGAGTTAACTATCACTTTCAGTTATGATGTCTATATTCATGCTACATGTATATGATGATATACAGTATGTTGTGTTAATGCAGGTGGTGAATGGACACTCACCGGGCACAGCGACTTTGGGCATGTTGGCTGTGGGCTTGTGACACTATCACTCTTCCTGTGGAAAGCTGACCGGTCCGACACTGCTCCTCGGTAGCGGGGAAGTGTGTAGCCTGGACACTGGACCAGCCCAATATTAAGCAGCGGTTGCCTGGTGTAACTGGAGCCGTGTTCCCGCACTGGATATGAGGGGATTGGTTCTGTGTGTCCAACTCTATTTTAAGTTTTAACTGGCTGACAGTTTCAGGTGACAAGTGATGGGTTATTATGCAACTGTACTCATACATACATAACATACACATTCACTTATGAGCCAAAACATTATGACCAGTCACATATGAAGCGAGTATCTTTGTTTCTCATAACAAGCCTGCATAGTAGTAGATAGATGACATCACCCATATACTGTATCAGTGTTTCTCAACCACATTCCTGGATGACCACCAACACTGCATGTTTTGGATGTCTCCTTTGTCTTTCACACCTATTACAGGTCGTTTAGTCTCCGCTAATGAGCTGATGATCTGAATCAGGCATGTTTGGTTAAGGAGGCATGAAAAGTGCGCAGAGCTGGTGTTTCTCCAGGAACATGGTTGAGAAACATTGTACTATGTAACTGTAGGTTAACTATGCTTCTATATAATCACTTTAAACTGTTAAAAGCTATTAGTTACTAGTTAATTAGCAACTAATTAAGTTATTAAATCTAATAACTGTTCTGAATCTGACACAATAATGTGCACCGTTTGTAAAGCAGCTTTGAAACAATAATGTAAAAAGCGCTAAACAAATAAACTTGAATATTAAAGGAATAGTTTACACCAATATTAAAATTCTGTCATAGTTTAAATAAATGTTTGTTCTGCTGAAGATGAAAGGAATTGGTATTTTGAGAAATGTCAATATCCACACAGATCCAGCCATCCAATAACTAGTTACAAGTACTTACAGTGGAGAAAAAGAAATACTATGGTAATAAATGGGTGGCAAGATGTGTTTGGTTACTGATATTTCTCCAAATACCTTCATTTGCGTTTTAGCAGAACATCAACGTATACACTCGCCTGCCACTTTATAAGGTACACCTGTCCAACTGCATGTCAAATATCTAATCAGCCAATCACATGGCAGCAACTTAAAGCATTTAGGCAAGTAGACATGGTCAAGATGGTCTGCTGGAGTTCAAACCGAGCATCAGAGCAGGGAAGTAGGGTGATTTAAATGACTTTGAACTTGGCATGGTTGTTGGTGCCAGACGGGCTGTTCTGAGTATTTCAGAAACTGCTGATCTACTGGAATCTTCACGCACAACCATCTCTAGGGTTTGCAGAGAATGGTCTTAAAAAGAGAAAATATCCAGTGAGCGGCAGTTCTGTGAATGCTAATGACTTGTTGATGTCAGAGGAGAATGACCAGACTGGTTTCAGCTGATAGAAAGGCAACAGTAACTCAAATAATCACTCGTTACAACAGAGGTATGTAGAAGAGCATCTCTGAACTCACAATATACCTATCCTATTAAAGTGGCCGGTGAGTGTATATAGCAGCAGGCAGCAGTTTAAAGGGTTAAAAATGTTAAGGCATGACTTAAGTGTGAAAAATTTGATTTAAGCCACTTCTGAACTAGCAAATAAAAACAGTATGTGAACTTTTTAATAGTCATGGCTCATTTTCTAATCTATTAATCTACAGCAGTAAACTGTGATAATTGTTGAAGGTGTCTAATTTAGTTTTAGTTTGACTGTATATTACTATTACAGTCCAGTTACTACATTGTGAAAATGGGTTCATCTAATGGAGGTGGCTCAAGAGAAAATAAAACATTTGAAAAGACAAGGATGGGTAAATTATGAGTAAATTTGTAGTTTTGGGTGAACAATTCTTTCAGGACGCCACTGTGGTGCATAGACCAACAATTTTGATCTACACTGGTGCCACCTCAAAACAAAAGTGATGCTGCTAACCAGAACCGAATTAACACAAGTAGAGGTGTTACACTCTGTGCCAAGTAATATTTAGCAAACTAGTAGTAATAATAATAAAATTACAGCCACCAAAAATGTATCTTTGTGATAGAACATACTTTGGTGTGGCAATAAAATAAACAGGGCTGAGGTTTACCACAGCCCCAGGGCCCATTGTGTCCTTAATCCGGTCCTGGCTGGAGCCCAATCAGAATTTTGAACCTATTTAAGCCAGCCAATAGGGTGACCAGTTATCCCATTTTCCCCCAGGCCACCCCCTATCTCGGCTCCACTGTGAGTACCACCCAATCAAATGTAGGCTAAACAACACTCAAAAAAACTATTTTTGCTGGTTGTTCAAACTACTAATTTAAAATTGTTTAATCAACACAATTTGAATCAACACAATTCTTCAGAATTTTTTGGGACAACTTAATAAATTTATGTTCAATCCACGAAAATTTGACAAAGCAATTAAGTTGACTTAATCGATGTGGATTGGGACAACCTAAAGGAATTGCGTGGAACCCAGCATTTTTTACAGTGAAGGTTGTCGTAGTCTTGGTCTAAACGTCCATCATGTGGAGTATCTATCTCAGGTAAACCGGTGTCCTGACATTTTATCCTACCTGTCTAATCCTGTCCAGATTATGCTACCAACACAGTATTTAAATGGTTCTAGGGTTGGGGTTAGGTAGGTTAGGGCGATAATACAGCTTCATATCACACTAATCCACATGAACACTTACACTGGTAGTAAAATCTGATGGGTAGCATATTGTGCCACCTACATTTTGAATGGGAGGTAGGACAATCTGACATGGTAGGACAAATTGGACAGAACACCGGATCGGTTATGGCTTGAGTCTAACTGAGACAGGTGGAACGCAAACAATATCTACTTAGCCTCATGATAAAAACAACTAAAACGATCTGCATCATTTATATATATTAAAACAGCCTGTTTGAAGCTGATTATGTAATAATGTATTATATTCTGCATTCTCGTAAGGTTTCATTTTAAAAACTAGAATATATAATAAAAATAAATTGAACCGTAGAAAATAAAAAATTAATTGGCAATTATAAATAATACTAATAATATTAATAATAATAATAAAAATAAGATTTAAAAAAATTTAAATGATGAGATATGAAAGATCACAGAAGATACAATAAAATAAATGTGGCTCTTGGGTTTGCTATAGCCCCAGGGTCCAATGTGTTCTTACTCGGGCCCTGCTGCTAACATCTTGGTGGCAAATACCTCAACAGTCCTTCAGGGGTTTTACAGGGTCCAAGGTTTTTATCAGCACTGTTCTGGCAACACAGAAAGACCCAACAGCATATTAGGCAGGTGGTCACAATGGTTGGCTCCTGTGTATATAAATATAAACATCCATGCAAACGAAAGACAACTACGCACACAGCGGGGTCAGATTCCAGATAATTTACTGGTTAAACTTCTTGTAATATAGTAGGCACATCTGTTACACATGTATAGTTCCCCACCCTCCCCAAATAAAGACATAAAATGCTTGTTTTTTCATGATTTTCTGATTAAAGAAAGTCTGTGGTACTGATAAAGAATGCTAAAACGGCAAAACAAATATACAAAAATCATGTCTCTATATAGTTTAAAAAAAAAAAAGAAAAATTTGTTATCATAATGGCAAACTTAGTTTGTATGTTCAAGCAAACATCTTGCCTCTGTTAGTGTGAGGACAGAAGGCCAAACGCAACCGCAGTATGAATAATAATAACAAAAACACATTGCAGATTTAATTCTCAATGAAATCAGGCACAGTTTCAGACAAATGCCATATAAATAACACGATAGTCAACAAGAAAGATCATTAGAACTTCTTGGGAAACCTTCAGTGGCTCTCAAGAGGAGACCTCAGGCATGGAAACAATGCAACAAACCTTTCTCTGATCTGTTACACTTCCAAGAAAAACTCTTTTGTCGGAAGATTTAAGACATTAATATGAGCTAGAAGATGTCATGCTATATAGGACACAGAAGGCGGCACGCAGATTTGGCATGAACACCAGCAGCACCATGATTCAAAAGGCCCTTAAAAGTAAAAATCCATCACACACCCCTATGCTTAAAATCCAATCCAATTTTCCTGCAGCTAAACCAAATCATGAAGTATTATAGATCAATATATACAGTTATCATCTGAGAGCAACAAAGGTGAAACTCTAGAGCAAACGTATCTAAAAATGGTAAAAGTAAATGTTAAAACTCTTTGGCTACCATGAAAAAAAAAAAAAAAAACAGATGAGAAAAATTCCACACTTATTTTGAAGAAGAAGTTCTGTGTTCACAGTATTCCTGAGCATTGAACCTGCGGAGTAAGATTAAAGGGCATTTCACTCGTTCTCTTCTGAGGCCTTTACAAATTCGGAGAAGATGACAGTCGTAAATTATACTAATCCTGAACTAAATGACTTCAAAAAAAGGTTTCTTCTCCTCCAGGATATATAGATGTATTGTAAAACCCTACAACGAACAGCTCCAAACATAATCCTAAAATCAAAATAATTAGTCTGAAATTATATATTTGTGTGTATATGTTAGGATGTCTAGAATCTTTTGCATCGTGGTGTTTTTGTGTCAAATGATGATTGGCAATGAAGCACATTTCCGTCTCAATTATCATTATGTTAATGAGGAAATAATATATTCATATTTATGCATCACCTTTAATTAAGGTCTATTAAGAGCAGAGAATATTGAGAATTGCTGCTACTCAAGCATCTACAATAATTATGATAAGAATTTGATGGTGAAATGTGATAAATTATGACAATAATAATAATTCCTTCAGATTTTGACATGAAATGTGACATGAACATGTATTTTTAGATGCATTCTTTTGCAATTTTGGATTTATTTTCCTCAACGCCAATGTGCTTGATGATCTCGTGTTTATAAGGGGTCAGAAGAGAATGAAGAATCATCCAAGGCCCAATCTCAATGCCCGTTTTAAGTTGTTCTTCCAAAGGAAGAGGGAAAAACCTAAGTACTAAGCCTCGGTTAAAACACAATGTCCATTGGCCTCGTTTACATATATATTACAGCAGGCCAACCCGGAAAGATGACCAGTTGTGCATTAATCCCTTTCAGCCAGCAGAGGGCGAAATCTGCGCATGCACAGGGTCATGAGGCTTCCAGCTGCCTGCTCAACAAACTCCTTCCAAAAAACACAAAAAGCGGTGACAGTGCGGTCACATGACTTCACAGGACACGCCCAGACAGCCCTGCTTTCTGTCTTCCCTGCTGTTGAGCTTTTTCATGCGATAATGCCGGATCTCACGGACAAGGGTGTAAAAAGCATCCTCGACTCCCTGGAAAACAGAACATGGTGGATTAATAAAGGATATTTTCTCAACATTACATTCGCTACACATGAAGCTGTATGCTAAGCTTTGGTACTGAAACAGAAGTAAACCTAAGCAATTTCACTGTGAACGTTCACACCTGGTTAAATTTCACTTATTTATATAAGACTTTAAAGGAGACCTATCATGCCCCTTTTTTACAAGATGTAAAATAAGTTTCTGATGTCTCTAGAGCAGGGGTCACCAAACTTGTTCTTGGAGGTCCGGTGTCCTGCAGATTTTAGCTCCACCTCTTATCAAACACACCTGAACAAGCTAATCAAGCTTTCACTAGGTATACTTGAAACATCCAGGCAAGTGTTTTGAGACGAGTTAGAGCTGAACCCTGCAAGGAACACCGGACCTCCAGGACTGAGATTGGTGACCCCTACTCTAGAGTGTGTTGCTGAAGTTTTAGCTCAAAATACCACACAAATAATGTTTTATATCTCTTTGAAGCTGCCCCTTTTAGGCCTTGATCGTAATTGTGCCGTTTTGGTGACTGTCGCTTTAAATTCAGATGAGATTGTACTCTTTTCAAAAATGGCGGGGTTACAAATGGCAATGTGAAAAGTGTCTCAGAAAAAAGCAGTCTTTGATAAAAATAATCAAAGTAATCTTAGGCCCCGTTTACACTAGTGCGTTTTAGTTTTAAAAAGGCATTTTAGCATGAAAATCCACATCCACACTAGCTTTTCATCCAGCGTTTCTGAACATATCTCCGTCCACACTACTCCACCAAAATTGTATATCACGTGACCATTCGCGCACTCTGGGCATGCGTGTTCAAGTATAAACAGGAAGCATGTGTCTCTCTTGGCATTTGGTTATCGTTAGTCAACAAACACTGGTGAACGATGAACGCGATGGCAAAGAAAGCAAGAGAGGTCTTTTTGAGGACAGACGACGAGGTCGAGCTGTTGTAGTAAAAAAGGCAGAATTTAACTGCACAATGGCACCTAAAATGAACTATAGTGCAAAAAACGCTCTCATTTCTGTGTCCATGTTGTTGTTCACAGTGAAGGCTGGTCTGCCGTCTTCCGGTGGCGTTATAGTCATCTTATAGGGGCTTGACGAATAAGGGAAGGATACGCAATGACGCAAAAGCCCCAATCAAGTAGCGAATCTCAGCAGCCACGGATCTGTTTTCAGATGTGTCCGTTTTCCCCATCCACACTGAGACAGAGCAGCAATGTTTTAGAATGAAAACAGCCTCTCCAGCGTTTCCAAAACGCTCTGTGTTTGGGGCTCGAAAACTCTGGCGTAGTGTGGACGGATGCCGTAACCGTAGCAAAACTTACGCGTTTAAAAAACAAAAACACATTAGTGTAAATGGGGCCTTAGAAATCCCTACTTTCTTTTGTTACTCGCGTTTTCCATACTGTCCCAACTTTCTCTGATATGGAGTTGTAATATAAATGCTCATGTGATTAAATGCATCCAAAAATATACAAACAAAAAAAAAAAAAAAAAAAAAAAAAACGGCAAATTAACATTATTTTATTAGTTTTTTGAGAGTTATGTTTTTTACCGGTTTATTTATGCTTTAGAATTGCATTATGGGGCATTAATCTTTCCTCTAACAACATTTGATGATGAAAAGTTGGAAAAAGTGACCTTTATTGACATTTTAAATAGTAAAATAATGTCTGGGTTTGTGTTGTATATACGGAAGAAAAACTTGTAATAAACTGACAGTCATTTTTTCTGGTATTTTATGGACTTAATTCTTTACATTATTTCTTATGATTTTGATTCTTATGAATTTTTATTTCATGCCATGTCAGCAAAAAAGCTTTTGTCATGACAAAAACATTTCATTAATAAATATACAATTAAAAACAACAAACAAATGAGTACATAAATTCAATAAGATTTTTAACGTTAGCGCATAATAAAAATTTGACATTTTCTCACAGTAACACTTTGCTAAAAATGTCCTCAAGAGAGTTAATTTCATAAAAAAAAGCCTTCTGCGGTCATTAGAAGCAGAACAGTTCTATTATCTTAAAACAAATGTACTGTTTCAAACTAAAAATGTCAATAAAAGTCACTTTGCTATACTGCAGTTACATTTTCAACATCAAAAGTCGACAGAGCACAAATCAAGTTCCCATAATGGAATTCATAACTGTAAATAAACACCAGTAAATCACAAAATACACAATTTGTTTTACTGCGTACATGTTCTGAGACAGGAGAAAATATTTTAGAAAGATATTTTAACTTCACCAAACTGTACCAAAACATAAATAATGGACTCCTTTTCATTCCCACGTGTTTATAAGCAGCGTAATACACGAGTTCATTCATTTAATTGTACTAGTTTGTCACACTCCCACAAAGAAATGTCAAGCTTGACAAAACAGTGTGAAAAATCCAAATCAAACAAACACAAGTGATACAAAAGTGAACCCTGCTGATACTGAAAATGCATTGGCTAAACATTTTAGATAGATGACTGAAATTACATGTTAATACCAGTTGGAAACGGGTCCATAGTTTGTATGATAAAACTCTGAAATCTTACAAATTTGTCTTTGCCCACCTGTCTGGTTTTGGCAGAGGTTTCTACAAACTCAATGCCGTAGCTTCTGGCAAGTTCCTGAGCCTGCTTGGTGTCCACAGTCCTGGCCAGATCACATTTGTTCCCCACTAGGACCATGGGAACATCATCCGAGTCCTTCACACGCTTGATCTGCTCTCTGAAATGTATATCACAGTATTATAGGCACCATTCACACAATACTGCAAATATACCACATTTACAATATTTCTCATCCCTAAATCTCAAGGTGTACCTATTTTTAATGTGTATTCTACTGTACATACAGTTGAACACACAACACAGAGTAAAATCATGGTTAATGCTGGTGAATTGTGGACTAACACATTATTGTGACTTAAATGTTATATCAGTTATTGTGAATGTGTATATATACACGATATATCATTAAGCTACTTATCCTATCGTATCTTATATTAGTGTTTCTCATTCACGTTCCTGGAGGACCACCAGCTCCGCACACTTCTTCCCATGTCTTCTTAAACAAACAAACTTGATTCAGATCATCAGCTCATTAGCAAAGACTAAAAGACTTGTAATGTGTGTAAAAGACAAAGGAGACATCCAAAACATGCAGTGTTGGTGGCCCTACAGGAACGTGGTTGAGAAACAAACATGCCACATTGGAAGCAATGTAGAATAATACAAATATAATGAATAAAAATAAATAAATAAATAAAAAAGAAGACAAAAATTAAACAATTTGTATCACATTAGACTTTTTACATTAATATATTATAAATTATATATATATATATATATATATATATATATATATATATATAAAATGTTTTCTGGCACAATTTGACCAAATCATTCTTTAAGTAAGTTCCATTAGGCTACGTTTTATAACAAACAGGCGTGGGACGATAACCGTTTTCATACTGCCAAAATTTTCTGCTATACTGTTCCTAAGGTACGTGTAAGATTTTTTTAATTTAAATTTTTATGTGTTTTTTTAGATGTAAAGTGTAAAGACATCTGTGTTTTTGAAACAAATGAAGACAGCAGAAGTCAATGATTTACTTGAATGATTAAGTCTGACATCTTTATTGCCCCAAAATATTATAAATGTTTCTTTAAAAAAATATATATTGTGTTCATGGGGAAAAAGGTTTTGTTTTTTAGCCAGACATTAAAAAAGAATATATATTAGAGCAGTAAACACAATACCGTCATACCGTGAAACCGTGATATTTTTATCTAAGGTTATCATACCGTCAGAATCTTATACCGGCCCATGCCTACAAATACCATATAAACTACATATTGAGGTTACTTTCTACAGTGATAGCGAGGTTGTTATATTTAGGGTTATCATGATATTTTTGTTTATGAAACAATAGCTTTTGAAGCTGCTGCCACATGCACCTTTTTAAAAGACAAACTTGTTATATGATTACATTTTTACATGTGATGTCTCGAATAGATTGTTGTTCCTGTTCTGTTTCTGCCATTTCCTTTCCAAATGTGAAATCAATGGTCTGGGGTCAGTGTTGCAAACTTGTGGACAAACTATGAGTGCAAATGTATGCGAGATGAATTTATAGACTTTTCTAAAAAAAACAATTTGGTGGCATGGATATAGTATGAACGTATAATATTCTGCATCCTCACGTAACCTTAAATCATATCTATCTATCTATCTATCTATCTATCTATCTATCTATCTAGAATCTGAATAGATAGATAGATAGATATTAAAAATTACATAATAACAATAAGTGATATCAAAAATAAATAATTAAATATTTTGCATTAAGAGAATTATCAGAAATTAAACTGAAGAATCATATTTAATGTCAAATTCTTGCTATACACTTTGAATGTGGGTTAATGTACATAAATTTCTACAATTTTAAAAACCCAATGTAACTGAAATAGCTTTAATCTGTTCTCAGACCTGTACAAATGCACGTCGGCGAAAGATTTGCTGTTGTTGATAGCGAAGACGCAGAGGAAACCCTCTCCTGTCCTCATGTACTGGTCTCTCATTGCGCTGTACTCTTCCTGACCTGCAGTGTCCAGGATGTCCAGCAGACACGTCTCACCATCAATCACCACCTGCTTCCTGTAGGAGTCCTGCGGGGAAAGACATGATAGCCACTGTAAATCTGCAGGACGTCATTTTATCAACCTATAGAAACAATATAGACAATACAACTATAGACAATTTAACATCTTAGCAATTAATTACATTTGAAATACATTTAAGCTGAACACTGTTATTTGAAAATGTAATAAAAATATTTATCAATCTCACGTTAATTACATTGTAGTGAATGCAGAGTATATTTCATCATATACCTCAATAGTGGGATCATATTCATCCACAAAGTGATTCTGGATGAGCTGGATTGTTAATGCGCTCTTCCCAACACCTCCTGCTCCCACAACAACCAGCTTATACTCAGTCATCTTACAGTCCTGAGGGACTACCTGTAATTAAAAACAGAGTATGCACAGAATAATTAATAATATTCGCACACAGTTTGACATTCACATTTTAATAACAATGCATGCTGTACACATATTTATTTATTTATTTATTAAAGAAATGCAATCATCTTTCACTTGAATATATATATATATATATAAAACAGAGAAAAAGAGAGAAAATGTGCAATAAGACCCTTTCTTTCAAAGGTTTGGGGGTGGTACGATTTTTTATATTATATTTAAAAATGTAAATAAGTCTTTTAAGCTGACAAAAGCTGCATTTATTTTACTGTATTAGAAAATAAAAATGGAAGTATTGCAAAACGTTATCATCATTTTTAAAAACTTCTCTTTATCTTTTTTAAAATGAAATTGATCCTGTATTTCAAAGACAGTTTCAGCACTATTCAGATTTGACACTCAAGAAACATCAATGATGAACAGTTTATTCATTTTCCTTCAGCTTGGTCACTGATTTATCAGAGGTGCCAGCTTGAAACCGGAGCTCCGGGAGGAAACTCACGCCAACACGTGGAGAACATGCCAACTGGTCCGGTCAGGACTCAAACCAGCAACCTTCTTGCTGTGAGGTGAAAGTGCTAACTACCGTGCTGCTAATGAAAACAGTTGTGCATTACCTTGAACAGATTTTTTTTTTAAAAACATGACATTAAAATCATATGTAAAGTGATTAAAAAACACTACTGTTTATAGTTACATACTACAGGTTAACTATGTACACAAGGACCGCACATTATTGGAATAAACTAAAATGGCAATATTAAGTTTTTCTGCTATATATATATATATATATATATATATATATATATATATACATTTGTAATGATTTTGTTGGGGTGTGCATCTGCATAAAGTTTACAAAATGCTAAAAAAATACACTTTTTTTATTCAATGTTTGATGTAATCTCAACTGAAAATGAAGAAAGGGCGGGACATCAAGTAGCCCCTCCCCTTTTGAAATAAAATTAAATAAAATCAGCCAATAGCATTTTGTTTTTCTTACCGCTTTGCCAGTAAGAGAGGTTGAGCTCAAGCTCATCACATGAAAAGCAAATGAGAAGCATCTTGAAGGGGGATGCATTTGATTGGTCAAGTTTGATGAGAAACTGAAATGTGGCGGCGTGAAATTAAAAAAACTTTTAAGACAGAAGTGACAAAGTGTAAGCTTTACATGTTTATATCAGTTTTACATCTCCTAAACACAAGTTTAGACACCGTTTTGCAGCACACCAACACATGTCCTTAAAACTAACAGACTGAAACTAACTTTTTTAAATGTCCAAAGCAGCTTGACAAAAGGTGCATATCCTTAAATGTGTTGTGTAAACACTGTCCACCCTATACACAACACATTTAAGGATATGCACCTTTTGTAAAGCTGCTTTGAAACAATTCATTCATTCATTTTCTTGTCGGCTTAATCCCTTTATTAATCTGGGATTAACTTATCCAGCATATGTTTTACGCAGCGGATGCCCTTCCAGCTGCAACCCATCACTGGGAAACATCCATACACACTCATTCACACTTATACACTACGGACAATTTAGCCTACCCAATTCCCCTATACCACATGTCTTTGGACTTGTGGGGGAAACCGGAGCACCCGGAGGAAACCCACGCAATCACGGGGAGAACATGCAAACTCCACACAGAAATGCCAACTGACCCAGCTGAGGCTCGAACCAGCGACCTTCTTGCTGAGGCGAACGTACTACACACTACGCCGCCATGGCACCCCGCTTTAGAAAAATAATTATTGTAATAAGCACTATACAAATAAGCTTGAACTGAAAAGTCTGAACTGTCAGTCAGTCAATTCAAAGCATCGTTGCTGAATTAAAAGTATTTACTTGTTCCGATAACAAAATTTAAAGCCTGCAAACATTGGAAAGCTAGCGTATGATCAAATGACTGTAACCAGCACCGCTGATTCATCCCTAAGAGTTGAGAAAAGTAACACGCACCACTTGACTCAGCACTGATGTGGTTTGCAGGTCAGACATTAAACTTGCATCATATACATTCACTGTGAATAAAATTACATGCTTTCATATACTTTATGACTCATACTGGATGCTACTTCTGAACAGTCATGAGACAACCAACATCAGGAGTGCAATAACCGTTTCTCACAGAACCCCCCATCTGCAAACATTACCCCTGCAGTCTATTTATAGAGCAGCTAAATGTCAAAGTCACTCTCAGAGTACAGCCAGGAAAAGACATTAACCTGGCTGAAGAGCACAGGTCACTGACCCCTGAGCTGTTTATGCTTGTTCAACTTAAACTTGATCCACAGATTCATTTTTATTGTAATTAATTATTATTATATCAGATAAGTGCATATATTAGTCAAGAATACCGTGTTCGTCTTTGAAATCATCCACCAAAATTAAATAGCATGCTCTTCCTCTTCAGCAACTCACCCTTTCCACTGATGTCACATAAGTTGTGAGTCATGCTAAATAATGGAAATCAACTTTTTTTTTTTTTTATTTTAAGCAAATTTACTCTAAATGGGAGTTTATTCTTGTAAGCACTATGAAAACTGAAATTTGTTATTGATATTTTTGGGATATTTGAGACCTTAATTTGTCATTTTCCTATAATTGGCAGACTTCTATAATTAATTTGGCTGAAGAATGTTTATTTATTTATTTTTTTATCAGTTCTACGTCCAAGCCAGTTAGTCTTTTGCCTTTGTGTTTAACTTCATACCAGCTTATATAAGGCCATTTTCACTGAATATTACTGGAAAGATATTGGACAAATCTAATATTCCATATCTATATATTTTACAGTCTATGATTTATTCCCTATACAGTGCCATTTATTCCCTATGCATTCATTCATTCATTCATTTTCTTTTTGGCTTAGTCCCTTTATTAATCTGGGATTCGCCACAGCAGAATGAACCGCCAACTTATCCAGCATATGCAGGGTTCAACATGAAGAATATTTTCTACTGGCCCAATTTGACCAGTGGTTCAGATTTTGACTTGCCCTGTCAAAGTTTTTCACTGGCCCCACCAAAAAAACTTTTATAATTGCTATAAAAGTTAATTGCTATTTCTGAGCCACATATTTTAAATAACGTGACAAAAATAATTTCTAAAAATTTTAAAGAAAATGTGCAGGTGTTTTATAGCAAAACAAATCCTGGCGGACTTAAAAATGACAGCAAAACATCACAAAACAGACATTTTCTTTTAGCCTCATAATTTGATGTTGCCGTCATGTTGTCGTCTCTTCGCTGTGTTGGTTTTTACCAGGTTACGCAAAAAATAACGTGCTCACAACATCCAATCAAATAATAGGAACCAAAGAAAAACAATATAGTATTTACGACTTCACAGAGAAGGTAGCATTCAAATACTTTAAAGCACAAACTATTTCTTGATTTTAAGACTATATTTGCATGCAATTGACAAATAGTTGCAGGCAAATTAAAATTTTGTGACAAGGCAGCATTGGCCTGATTGGGCCAGTAACTTTTCTGTTTACTGTCCCGAGCATCTCTCACACTGTCCCCGGGCCATCGGGCAGTCCTTATTGTTGAGCCCTGATATGTTTTACGCAGCAGATGCCCTTCCAGCTGCAACCCATCTCTGGGAAACATCCATACACACTCATTCACACACATACACAACGGACAATTTAGCCTACCCAGTTCACCTGTACCGCATGTCTTTGGACTGGAGTAACAGGAGCACCTGGAGGAAACCCACGCGAATGCAGGGAGAACATGCAAACTCCACACAGAAATGCCAACTGACCCAGCTGAGGCTCGAACCAGCGAATGAGGCAACAGCACTACCTACTGCACCACTGCGGCAATGCATTCACTATATAGAAAATAGTAACAGTTTGTGTAGCAAACTTCAATTTGAAATATACAGCTATTTAAAGTTCCTAAATAATCCTTGTTACCTTTAAACTATGCGTGTGTGCTGTAAACGGGATCCTCCATGGATTATGAAAGAGTTCAGATCAACACATGAGCCATGTTTCCATCCACATTATTTAATATTGCATAAAATATGCTTCGAGTAAAAGCCAAGATGCGCATAAATATGGAAAATGTGCAAACAAATGAGCTGGATATACTTTTTTTATCTGAAAAAATGTGCATAAACTACGCATCAAAAGCGTAATGTAATTTTGTTTTAACAGATGATGTGATGATGAAAAGAGGTGCAATGGGATGACTTTAATGGACTAAATAAAGGCTGAACGCATTGTGAAACATCTGAAACGTTGTTTTAGTCATTCTAAAATCCCTCAGCATAAGTCCATCATCAAAGTGATTCAGCATTATTGTCTCCAGAACTGTCTTGAGCGTCTGCGATCTCAAAGAGCATCTCATGCCTCCAAAAGCCACTACGTGTTCATTGTGTTTCGTTTTATGCAATATTTCAGATTTTAACATAAATCTAATTAGCATCTAGGAGACACAGCAATAAGGTCAATTGGCATTTCTATGTGGAGTTTGCATGTTTCCCCTTGTTGCCGTGGGTTTCCTCTGGGTGCTCCGGTTTCCCCCACCGTCCAAAGACATGCGCTTTATGTAGGTGAATTGAATAAACTAAATTGGCCGTAGTGTATGTGTGTGAATGAGTGTGTATGGATGTTGGTGGTTCATTCCACTGTGGCGACCACTAATAAATGAAGTGACTAAGTCGAAGGAAAACGAATGAATGAATGAATTAGCATCTTTGGATGGAAACATAACTATTGTCAGCTCATTATGTGATTATTATATATTCAAATGTTTAGGCGGTGAACCACAGATGAATGCTCAGTTACCTGAGGAAAAGTGACTTAATTCGGCCGTTTTAGCTTCTTGTAGTTGGAAGGACGATTCAGATTTTAGTGAGCATTTGATTGGTTAGAAGATCTGACGAATGTTTTGAACGATTTTGTCATAATGTCGGTGCAAAATTAAAAGATGGTTATTTATTCATCCTCTGTTTGTTCCAAACCGGTTTGAGCTTCTTTCTTCTATTGAACACAAAGGAAGATATTCTGAAGAATGTTGGACAAAACCAGTCACTAAATTCTACAGTATTTTTTGTTGCTACCATGGATGTCAACGGCTGCTTATTTACAACATTCTTCAGAATATCTTGTTTTGTGTTCAATGGATGAAACTTATACACGTTTAGAATCACTTGAGCATTTTTCAAGTAATTATCCCACATTTTTTCCTCAATTTCTGTCATTTTAGTAATCTTGTTTGAAATGGACTCATTCAAGTGTTCATTTGTTAAAAACAAGTGTTATAAAGTTATAAAGTTTGGCCATATGATTATTGACTGTTGGATCTGTGGGAATTTGGATTTGATTTCGATAAATCCAGGTTTAAAATTACGAATGCACACACTCAGTTCCAAATGATATGTTTAAGGACATCTGTCAAAGTTTAGCAGCAGCCATAGTTGGGATATTTTGGCTTGACTTTATGGATGAAAGTGGAGATGCATCATCCATCTTGTTTTACAGTCTATGTTTGAAACCTATTTTCAAAAGTAAGCATTTTCTGGCTCCTAAAATGTCGCTGCAGTGTAAATGAACAGTCAGTCAAAATGCAAAAAATAAATTAAATTTTTTAAAAATTTTAAATTAAAAAAAAAAATAAATAAATA
Source organism: Danio albolineatus (assembly GCA_903798035.1). Taxonomy (NCBI): domain Eukaryota; kingdom Metazoa; phylum Chordata; class Actinopteri; order Cypriniformes; family Danionidae; genus Danio; species Danio albolineatus. The sequence goes on along the minus strand of CAIGQQ010035257.1, from coordinate 6,681,427 downwards.
AATAAAAAATTGGTTTGAGTAGTTAAAACACTTCTGCAAACACTCCCTAAAAAAGTATATTTAATAAATAAAACTATGCATTTGACTGTTTATTTAGACTACATATAAATAAATATATAAATATATATTCAAACAAAAAGTAATCAAATAGTGAGCAATAAAAGTGAGCAGATTATATTCTGCTTTTGAGCAATTCCATGAAAATGTCAAGCTTGCCATGAAAAAAATTAGTTTTCACTAAAATAAGAAAACCATTTGTAAGTTTTAAGTGTAAGCAAGTATTTTACAGTACTTTCGATATAGTCAAATGTATTTGTCAATGTTTTCAAACTATTATGTTTGATTTACCAAAGTCACACGAGTGGCAATTTTACATCCATCACATCCATAACAACACTTTTTCCTCATTAATGCAAAAATATAAAATAAAATCAATCATTTTTGTTCAATAGAGAGCCGACTCTTATCCTCTTGATTATCATTATTTCTTTGGGGTTGTGCAGTTTAATTTACAGAATTTGTACAAAGTATGTTGTATACTGTAAACTCGCATTTACTTTTTGGGTCACATACATAACACATGTTTATTTTCCTCATTTAAAGTAGAAAACATGTTTGCAGATTGATATTTTTCAGGTGCCTTAACTCTAGTAGTTCTGGAAAATGTAAGATGTTTTAGTATAATGTCATCATATACTTTTTCTGTGAATTTATGTTTTATGTTTTTACTGCAAATGTCATATCCATAACGATTGGAATTATATTTCCGTGTCAAACACTAAGCCACCGCTTTTAAACAACCAAAGGTTGAGTGAATATATTAAATATTGTTCTGTTCTAGGTAAATGTACATCCCATTGAATCTCGTGCCTGTGGTTTCTTGCTTTCATAACAAGTGAAAATATTCAACTAGTCCCCCTGGTGGTGTAACACACTAATCTAATTGAAATAACCTAGTAATGTTAAACTAACAAATCTTGTTTGTGGTGGTTTTGTGTTCGGTACACACTACAAAGGGAAGCCAAATGGGTTGATTAATAGAAATACTGAACGCAAAAAAAAGTTAAAACACGTTTTATGACCAGACAAAATGTGACATTTTTAGATGCCGATGAAAAATAAGATCAGTCCATGAAAACTACATGTATCCCCCATTAATTGCAATGTTGTCTACGTAGAAAGCTCACTAGGATTTGAGACACAGCCTTTTTGTCGCACGAAGAAGGAAATTAGCCTTTTAAAAGCATCCACAGCCCGTTTGCGAGTGCCAAACATATATATATACATGCATGTGAAGACTCGAGGATGGTTATAAATGTGAAGGAGAGTCCCTGTAAGGCGTGGAGAAGAAAACTCACCGCTTACACTGCAGTTCTGCGACCTCTGGCTGATCTGATCAACAGGGCTCTGCTAATTACTGCTCCCTCGCCCAAAATAATGCCATGAGGAGCGCTTCAAAAGTCACTTCACACCCGTCTGGAAGCAGCGTAACCCGCGCTAACCGGATTAGTAAGAAGGCCACAAATTCAGGTATTATAAACAGCCGTTGAACAAGTCTGGCCAAAGTTTTGAATAAGAGTTGAGCAAGCAGCTTCCCCAGAACTTCACGATTCACGGCGACTTCCGGCTTCAGAATTCCACAAATCGTGTCAAAATAAAAGTCATACCGCCGCTGAATGTCTGACGTCATAGTTCCCGCAAAAAGGAAAATAGTGTATACTCACGCGGACTTTTATTTTCAGCCAGCCAGCCTCAGCGCTTCCCCATTGAACTGTCTGTCCATCATAAAATTGCCAAGGATAAGGTCTTATTTCTTTAAAAATCAGTGACCTTCACTGCCTGATAGATATACGATATGAAGTGGGTCGCAGACCAGACAAGAAGCACAGCATTAAATCCCATTTGGGAAACATGTTTTTAAAATATGACAGTTCATTTTACTCCAGTATTTTCAATGGAGTTTCTGTGCTCACCTGCTGATCCTGACAGTGCTAGCACTTTCACCATCTTTCATCTTGTTTGCTTAAACAACAAAATGGATGCTTTAGTCATTTTAGCTGAATGTATTGTAATGGGCTATATGCACACAGACTTTTAATTTTCAGCCAGGCAGCCCGGCAGCTTCCGGTGACCTGTCTTTCCATTATAAAATTGTCACGTTTAAGATCTGATTTATTCAAAAATCAGTAATCTTCACTGCCTGTTTGATATACGATATGAAGTGGGTCTTTGATCAGACAAGAAGCACTGCATTAAATTTAATTTACCCCCGCCATGTCTTTAAAATATGACAGTTTATTTTACCTCAGTATTTTCAATGGAATTTCTGTGCTAGCCTGTTGCTTCCCAGATAGCAAAATGACATAATTTCAACCGAAAATCAACGTTTATTTCGATATCGAATCAACGTTGATCCCCGACATCGATTCAACATCGTTTTGCTCATCGGGGTAATGTTGAAACGACGTCAGGCACTCCATTCAAATCTAACCCGAAATCAACGCATATGGTTGGTTACCCAACATTGAATCGATGTTGATTTTCAGTCGATCGAAACGACGTTATAGAATCCACGCGGTTTCAACATATAACCGACCTAATTGGTTTGTCTACCTAACGTTGAAACGATGTTGATTTACAGTCGGTTGAAACAACGTAGAATCCACACATTTTCAACATACAATCGACCTAATTGGTTTGTCTATCTAATGTTGAAACGATGTTGATCTAAAGTCGATTGGAACAACGTAGAATCCACACATATTCAACATAAAATCTATCTAAATGGTTTAACGTTGAAATGAATGCCTAAAAAAACCTTTTCAACATTTAATCAATCCATGCATATTACATAATCACATTTTTTTTTACAAGAATACATAATATAATTTATTCTGTAAATATATGACAAAACACACCACAATCTGTCATCATTTTTATTAATACAAACATACAGAAGTAAATATTCGTTAAGAGAATACATTCATTCAAACCTTCTATACAGGCAGTACACTTAAACATACACATTTAGACTATAGGCTAAAATAGTCGAAACCATTTACTCAAAGTAAAAATAGATTATTAAATACATTTGTCCATTTGTGTTCTATTTCAACATGTATTTTTCATTAGAGTAAAAAATGCATTTTATGTCAGATGCTCATAATAAAATTTACTATTTGGGTCATTGCTCCAATAAGTGAAAACAAAAAACACAGTATATGTTAATGTTTTTATTTTAGGTTATTTATTAAGAAATGTAGCCTAATGACAAGGTCCTGTTGGTTTGGACATTTCTGCAGTGGTTTGCACGTCACATTGTAAAAGTAGACTTCAAAAAAAATAATAATAAATAAACGACATTCATTTCCTTATAAATATTAAAATAAATTTCTTATTAAATAGCCTCATTATTTACTTATTTATATGATATATATATATATATATATATATATATATGACATTACAATACGTGTTCGCTTTTGTAAGTGACTTTATGTTTAAAATAGAATCTGTAATGTTCTCAAATAAGAGAACATTACATTATAGGAAACACATACATTCACATATATTCAGTTAATATAGAATAATAATAATTATATTAATAATAACAATAAGTAGGATGTCGTTTATTTATTTATTGTTTTTCTTAATAAATAAACTACTATAAAATAAAATCAATATCGTATGCTATGGATACGGATTTAATGAATGCTGCGTAAATGTGACATTACAAACTTCAGTCATATATTTGCTAATTTTTAATATATATATATATATATATATATATATATATATATAT
>CAIGQQ010035257.1:6654823-6670794 GCA_903798035.1 Danio albolineatus | reverse complement strand
ATGAATTAGGGGTGGGATAAAATTTTACATACATAGCAGTGCGGACAATGACAATTAAATATTTTTAAATGTTAAGTAAATGCAAAAGGTGAACCTTCAAAGCATGATAGAAATACAAACTTATGCCCTGGATTTTGTTTGTATTTCTAAGTTTAAGACATATTTTAATATTAATTTGTTACATACTATGCGTGCTGTTTTTGTTTGTTTATCTGAGGGATTCTATAGCTGGTAATTTGTTAGTGATTCAGATTATGCATAAGCTTCATTATACAACAAAATAAAAACTAAACTATTTAACAAGCTATTGATGAAACAAAATATAATAATGCTGTCGCTCACTATATGCAAAGATTCATGTTAAATCGTTGTTCTTAAGTGTTTGCAGTTAAAATGTGAAACGAAATAAAGCAGGTTTTAATTTTAATTGTTGCCTTATGTTAGGTCAGACCTATTATATGGTTGTTATAGCCTATAATTTAAATTGTTACAACTGTAATTGCATTTTGTATTGCATTATTATTACTATATGCAAATAAAACTAAATGCTATAGCTTAAAGGATAGTTCACTCAAAAATGAAAAATCTGTCATCAATTAAACACCTTACACTTCACAAAATTTTGATTAATTTCTTTCTGCTGTTGAACACAAAACATGTAACCAATAACAGTTGTTTTTCCTACAATGGATACTGGTAATAATCTTTATTTAAAATATCTTCGTGTTCAAAAGAAGATAGAATTTAAGAAGGCTTACAAACACTTGAGGATGAGTAAATGCACTGCAAAATTATATATGTTAATTAACAGTTTCTGTATTTTGGGTTTTGGGTTTATTTACAGTTGTGAATTGCATTATGGAATCTGGATCTCTGCTGTGTCGACTTTTGATGTTGAAAATTCAACCCTACATTTTATGCAAAACTGACTTTTATTGACATTTTAGTAGTTTGAAATAATTTAAATGTTTAAGTCTGTAAAATAACAGTAAATGTACTGGCAATTTATTACAAGGTGTTTGTAGCATAATATACAACACCAAAACAGAGAATATTGACTTGAAACTTTAAAAATGTTAATAAACGACCAACTTTAAAGGTTAAAAGTCGTCAGAAGAAAGATCAAGGTCTCATACTGCGATTCAAAAGCATAAATAAATGGGGAAAAATTAAAAAACCTGAATCGCAAAATATAGAAAACCGCTAATTTACTGATTTTTTTGTATTGTGTACATTTTCATCTTTGATTGAACTATGCATAAAATGAAGATACCTTTTTCACCAGGTCTCATATCTCATAATTGTGAATTTAAGGCTATTTATCACCTTGCAGCTCAATGTTCCAATTAATTTGTGGTCTTTAAAAGGTAATTTTACCTTGAGCAGTGCTCAGTAGTCAGAATGGCCCAGGGCCAGCATGAGAGATGCTCAGGACAGTTTGTCACTTAAGTTTCAAATTTGCCTCTGAACCTTTCTCAAAATGCATGCAAATGTGATGCAGTGTACAACTGAGAAGCAGCTAGACTGACAAAAATAAGTGTTTGGATAGAAAAAACAGGAGAATGAGAGGATGATGATTGCACACGCAAAAGACACACATTACCGCTCACAAGGGCTTGTGCTGCACACACACACACGTGTTTAAAAAAAGCTTGTGGGCTACCAATTCCTCATGCGTAGATCTGTTGTCCTCTTGTGGAAGCAAACTAAGAAAGAAAAAAGTAAACATAATAGGTTGTTTGCACATGATGTTATTGAAGACATGGAAAATTCAGATGGAGGGCAGGAAGTGATTCTTCTACTTAGGAATCACTATCAGATCTTTTTTTTTTTCAAATCAGCCAAAAATGAGAAATACTGAAGTTTTTGTAGAGTTCCAAAAGTTTTTGTTCATAAAGAGGAACATTAAGAAACTGTCTGAAAAAAATGGAAGTAAAGGTGGCTTTGTAATAAACATTTTCTCAATTCATCGTTTGAGAGCAGTAATAAAGATATATTATATATATTTATTCCATCAGAATAAAGTAAACAGCTGTAATGAGATGGGCAGCAGTGTTGGATGTTTGTGGCTGGTTCATCAACAGAATAAAAAAGAAATGCTACCCTTGCGAGCAAAACTAGACTTTTGTTATTGTGGAGCACTAGTGTTTACCCCTCCACTAGCAAAAAAAAAAATAATAATAATAATAATAATAACGATAATAATAATGTAGGGTAAATGTTTTTTTTGTTGTTGTTGTTTATAAGGAAGTCTGAAAGATAACATTATTCACATAAAAAAAGAGATATGCATATTTATACCACAAACTCCAATCAATACTGTAGTGTAAATGGCGTTGTATTATGATAGTCTATAATTTTAGTGTAGAAAACTGTATAGTCTATTGGATAATTGTTTATTACTACAGTTGTTGCATCACGGCAACCATACAATTACTACAACAGTTTAATTCAAGCAATTAGCTATAGTATTGTTCAAAAACATTATAGTTTTTACTATAGGTTTTTTTTCATGTGAGTAGCTTAGTATTTACCGCCTAAATGGCAGGAAAATATATTTTAGTTCAGTAGAAAACTCTGTCCTCTTCATAATATCCCTATCCATTTACCCTTTGTAATATGGTATGAATTGAAAAAATACAGACTTTATTTTATATCTCCTATTTATTTTTACTTACTTCCTGCTCTCCACCTTAATTTCACACCAGGCCAGTAAAAAAATCCTTAGGTGTTGAGCCCTGTTGAGTAATTCTCATTCTCATTAAAACTCAAATGTGCATCATGTTGTGACAATTACTTTTTTGTAATAATAAAAATGTATTTAATACAACCATAAAAAATGGCTTAAACATTGTCAGTACACTGTACTGTAAGCACAACCAGTTGTTAGGTGTTTGAGAGAGAGAGAGAAAAAATTGAATCATGGGGGCTGTTTTGCTCCAATAATACCTTCAGAGAACATGTATAGTCAGTGATCCATACATAAGCAGTGAGATTAGTGTGGTGTAGGCAGAACTGGAATAGACGTCTGTCCAGGCTGACACAGGTTAAATATCTTGATGTCTTCAACTGGAGATTCCAGATAAACTGCCACTTGAAAAAAATTAAGAAGAAAAAAAACATGTTACTCAGTAGGAAATCTCACCTGGTATCTACTAATACAAAGTAAATTTCCAAGATAAATTTTAAGTTCAATCCACAGTATCGGTACCATAAAATTGCCACAGTTTTTAACTCCTCACTCAGAATATTAGGTTAACATGGTATTTTGTGAGAAATTCAATTATCTTGTTTGGTTTTCATTTTCTTGTGAAATTCTAAAAAGCTTAATTTTAGTAAACTGCTGTAACCTCAATCAAGAAAGGAGCATGTAGACAAAATTAATTTTAATAAACAGGAAAATAAAAACATACACACCAGAACATAGCACAACAATCTGAAAAAAAACACAACCAAGCATGGTTTGTGAACAAAGTAAATCAGGAACAGAACCAACGTAAACACAAACTAACTTGACTGGCGATAGATGGAGTACACAACTTACGAAATTGCACAGCTTTTCTCATTCAATGCTGTGGAGCGTCTCCGGCGTGGAGTTCATCACTAAATGTAGAAAGACATATAGCAACAAAACAGTGAACCGACAGCGATTCATTTCGTTAGCATTATAACGTGTTATAAATATCGTTTAACGTTAGATCGATGATACGTAATGTTATATGCTAACCGTTTCTCATAACGTTAACTTAGCCTTTAGCCGGGGCAATGTTTTTAGGCTCATTCCAAGTCGATTTGACATATCATCTTATATTTTCACACAGGTTAAAAAGCAATGAAATCATAAAGCAAAGTTAATTGTGTTGAAATCGCCAATTAAATAACCAAAAACAGCTTTTCTTTTACCTTCATAGCTTAGCTGCTGTCAATGGCTTGGGTATATGCAGGGCGGCATTTAGGCTTACTAAAAACGTATAGGAAGTGGTAAAGTGTTAATTTATACATCTTAAGTTACATTTAACACATTTTTTTTGGGAAAGGGACAAATAAAACACGTGAAACGTCGAATATAACTTACTTACCTTTAGTTTACCGGTCCGTCCGTTGCCTCGTCCGTTATTGATTCAAATGATGAGCACGCGCAAGAACCGACTCCGACTCCGACTCCTCCAATCAAGTTTCAACATCGAACCGATGTTATGATTTCGACCAGATGCGTCGGGTAGGCTATGTTGAAGAGTCAACTTCATTTCGACATTGAATCAATGTTTTATTCTCGATGTAATAACCTTCCGACGTACCGACCAAATAAAGAACGTTGATTCAATGTCGAAATTTGATCGACGACTGATACTGACGCTTATAACCAAGAATCAACATTGATTCAATGTCGGCTTGCTATCTGGGTTCTGACGGCGCTAGTGGTTACAATGGTATTTCATCTCGTTTTATGCTTGAACAACTAAATGAACGGTTAAGTCTATTTAACGGAATGTAGTGTAATTACATTACAATATCAATACTGTAAAAACAACCTAGTGAAATTAAAAATAGTCACAATAAGCTTTCACCGGAAGTTTATTGTCGGCCTTAAAACTCTAGCTGTGCACAGAGCCCATTACATTACAACACTGATGCTGTAAAAGGAGCGTTATGACATTGAAAATAGTCACAATAATAAGCTTAAGTCTATCATTGGTTAAAAAACACTAGCGATGCATATACGCCATTCTTTGATTTTCTTTGCACCCGTTTGCATTACTTTTTGCTGTTGAACACAAAACGTTTGGAGGAATTTTATAACGCTGCGATGAAAACCACACTACATTATGAGTCTGATAAGCACAAAATTGACAGCTGCATGAAAAAAAAGTGTTTAAATATCCTTTTAATGCTCTCCTGGGGAAAATAAAACACATTTTTGTGGTAACCGTGCCTTTAAATTAAGATAACACAAGTGCAACAATCACGTGTCGAAATATATAAAAAAAATGAATGCTTTATTTATATCAAAGTAATATTGTGCATTGCTATTTGTTCACATCAAAATTAGGCGAGTAGAAAGAAAAAATATATATTTATAGTAATTAAACTTTAATAGACGTATTTGGTCTACATAAACTGCAGTAATATTAAGACTTTAGATAGCAGTGGCTGAAAAATCAAACTCAATTAGTCTTTGTCAGAGATATACAGTTGAAGTCAGAATTATTAGCCCCGTTTATTTTTTCCCCAATTTCTGTTTAACGAAGAGAAGATTTTTTCCAACACATTTCTAAACATAATAGTTTTAATAACTCATTTCTAATCGCTGATTTATTTTATCTTTGCCATGTTGACAGTAAATAACATTTTACTAGATATTTTTCAAGACACTTCTATACAGCTTAAAGTGATATTTAAAGGCTTAACTAGGTTAATTAGGTTAACTAGGCAGGATAGGGTAATTAGGCAAGTTATTGTATAACGATGGTTTGTTCTGTAGACTATTGGAAAGAATTAGCTTAAAGGGGCTAATCATTTTGAACCTAAAATGACTCTTAAAAAAATAAAAACTGCTTTTATTCTAGCCGAAATAAAACAAATAAGACTTTCTCCAAAAGAAAAAATATTATCAGACATACTGTGAAATTTTCCTTGCTCTGTTAAACATAATTTGGGAAATATTTAAAAAAGAAATTAAAGTCAAAGGGGGGCTAATAATTCTGACGTCAACTGTGTGTACTTAATTCTCACAACCAATCAAATTAAACATTAATGGAGTATTGTACAACTGAGAAATCACAATTTTGTTACAGTTATTATTACAATTACTATAAAGTCACAACAACGTTCATAACAACGTTATGAAATAACATATATATACATGTAAAATATATTTATAAAGCACTTACACAACATATCTGTATATTTCATACAAATTTAATCAGCTAGCTAAAATACTATTTAAATTATTAATATAAAATTAATTTAAAGTGCCGGTGCCAGTGGTGTAGTGGTTAGTGCGTCGACACATGCACTCCGGTGCTCACAGCGACCCAAGTTTGATTCCGCCTTGCGGTGATATGCCGATCCTTCCCCTCTCTCTGCTCCCCATGCTTTCCTGTCAATTCTCTCTACTGTCCTGTCCAATAAAGGTAAAAAACCCTTTAAAAAATAATTATAAAATTAATTTGAAGTCTGAGCTAAATTAAGACGCATTGGCCCAGTTTCACAAACAGGACTTAGCTTAAGCCAGGACTAGACCGTAGTTAAATTAGGCTATTTCAGCCACATTTATAAAAACGAAAAATACATCACTGGTGTGCACCTGGACATATTTTAAGACATCTCACTGCAAGTTATTTTCAGTTGAGACAGCTCTACATTCACTTTAATCCATGACTAGCCTTAAACCTTGTTTGTGAAACCGGAGGATATTGTCTTATAGACTATATATAATATATATATAAGTCCCTTAGTCCCTTATTCATCAGGGGTTAACACAGAGGAATGAACTGCCAGCTATTCCGGCATACTGTATGTTCTACGCAGCAGATGCTGTTCCAAACACAACCCAGTACTGGAAAACATCCATAGACTCATACACTATAGCCAATTTTGTTTACCCAATTCACCTAGAGCGCATGTCTTTGGACTGTGGGGATGGAGCACCCAAAAGAAACCCACGCCAACCTGGGGAGAACATGCAAAGTCCACATAGAAATGCTAACTGGCCCAGCCGAGACTCGAACCAGCAACTGTGAGGCAACAGTGCTGACCACTAAGCCACCGTGTCACCTGTATTTACATATATACAAGCATAAATGAAATATTAGATTCAGATTATGAAATGTAATCATACAGCTAATGTTATGGTTGGATAAACAGCAAGAAACATGTCCCTTGCCTTATTTTGACTCACAGTTATACGAGTCAGCAGCCAAAATGCCATGTAAGACTGAAAACATTCATTCTTGTTAAAGTGCTTTTTTGTGCCCAAGTCAAATTATTTTAGGAATCTTGGCAGTGAACTGCATTCATACCACCGTCTGTTGGTTCCCTGCTGCAACAGTGCAGAAAATATCAGCAAATACGTGACAAATACTGAGCGCAGCTGTTACTGTATCTGCACCTCACAATGAAGGATCTCCTTTCTCCTGGAAACCAATCATCCAAATCCCTTATTCTTCAGCAGAGTCAGTGTGTTGTGCGTTAATTATGACCGAAGCAGCAGATCGTCAGGACTGGAGGAGCTCCAGAGGAGGAGCTGGTAGATACGAGAGGAACCAGATGATTCGGTTTGGGAGGCCCAGTTGAGTGAAAACCCCCAGCGCTCTTTTGCCGAGGGCATTTCTGAGAGAAATCCTGCATAACTGCTGTAGACTGAGCGGTGTGGCTGAACACAACAAACAACAAGGTGTTACTGGGATGGTGGAAATCAATTTCTGACAAGCTGATAAAATAAAAAGCATTATTGGATTATTACACATTGACAGATTTTATAAGCAGGGTTATTATAATTACTAAATCCAACAGATTCTGGATTTTCTCTCCTTTCTGTTTAAAGCAATATTTACATCTGTACTCTATATGTACTGTATCATACATATAGAGACATAACCTGTTTTTAGGCATGTCACAGTAATCAATATATTGACTTATCGCAAAACACATGGGCATGACCTCAATAATTTTTGGTGCTGCAATATACAGTTGAAGTCAGAATTGTTAACCCCCCTAAATTACTAGCTCCCTGTTTATTTTTTCCCTAATCTCTGTTTAACGGAGAGCAGATTTTTTCAACACATTTCTAAACATAACAGTTTTAATAACTCATCTCTAATTACTGATTTATTTTATCTTTGCCATGATGACAGTAAATAATATTTTACTAGATATTTTTCAAGACACTTCTATACAGCTTAAAGTGATATTTAAAGGCTTAACTAGGTTAATTAGGTTAATTATGCAGGTTAGGGTATTTAGGCAAGTTATTGTATAACGATGTTTGTTCTGTAGACTATTGGAAAAAATATAGCTTAAAGGGGCTAATAATTTTGACCTTAAAATGGTTTTTAAAAAATTAAAAACTGCTTTTGTTCTTGCTGAAATAGAACAAATAAGACTTTCTCCAGAAGAAAAAATATTATCAGACATACTGTGAAAATCTCCTTGCTCTGTTAAACATCATTTGGGAAATATTTAAAAAATAATAACATTCAAATGGGGCTAATAATTCTGACTTCAACTGTATATCGCCCATACATAAAAACCAATTCTAGCAACATTTTAGCTGATTGTGCAACATCTGTATTGGAGATGTCAGTGTCAGTATGGTTAAAAAAACACACATAGTATTTACTATAAATTACTATAGTATATTTTCATATGGGTGTCTGACAACTGAATAGATCTGGCAGCAGATATCGCAGCCTCTGTTACTTCTTTCTCTTGCACTTTTTTGGTAACATTTATTATTATTTATTTAGGATATGCGTTGCCACATTCTGATTCCAATGCCGCATTATTAAATTGGTAAAATGACTATAATTAAATGAAATATTCTTAAGAATAAAATATCATGTGTTCTTTGGAAGAGTGTACTTGTATTGTGATATTATTTTGTCATTCTGGCATTATATAATGAGTGGCATAAAATGACAATAATATAATTTATTGCAATATATTTTGTCCAACATATCGTCCAACAAAAAATAGATATTGTGAAAGGCCTACCTGTTTTGTTTTGTTAAAACACTTCATTGAACATACACATATAGACATCACCTATATCATATCAGGGGTTCCCAAACTTTTCAGCCCGCGGCCCCCAAAATAAGAATTTAATTCACCACATTCCTCTGACGTGATTTGTAAATATACAAATCTTGCATGTTGCTTCATTCTTGGTGTAATTTCAGACACCATCCTCCATGTAAAGTCATGGCCTGTATTTATTTTCAATGTACATAAGCGCTGTAAAGGTGTCAGAAAGTTTAACCTGGTGCCATAAAATCAATCTGCTGCATCTGACGCTATTGTTGTGTCTTTAATGTAATGTAATCACCCCAGGAGTCGGAACCCAATGGAGGAAAAATCATATTAATAATAATCTAAAGGCTGAAGGTTTTGATTTGCATGTTGTTGTCTTTTTAATGTAACTATTACCTACTATTTGTTCTGTAGGTCAGTGATTTCCAAAGTGGGGGTCACGGGACAATGACAGGGGGTCACTTGGTGATTTCTAAAAAGTCTAACAAATTTTATAAAACTATAACAATTATCATATTTTATCTATAACCCACAGAAGATAAAAGTAGTAGTTAATAGTTACATACAGTAAAACAACAAAAACATGCAAGTAAAAATCCATCAGCCTTTCAATGTTTACTTTAGATGAGGGGTCAACAAACTCGGTCCTGGAGGGCCGGTGTTCTTGCAGGGTTTAACTCCAACTGGCCTCAACACTCCTGCCTGGATGTTTCAAGTATACCTAAGACCTTGATTAGCTTGTTCAGGTGTGTTTGATTAGGGTTGAAGCTAAAATCTGCAGGACACCAGACCTCCAAGAACAAGTTTGGAGACCCCTGCGTTAGATTAACAACGCAGCAATAGCCTCAGCTGCAGCCGATTGATTTTAAAGCACCAGGTTAATCTTTCTGACACCTTTCTGACAATCAAGTAGATTAAAAATGAATACAGGCTACAACTGAACATTGAGAATGATCTCCAAGTGGTGGTCTGCAAAATTAAACCAAGATAGACTTAAAACATTTTGTCAACCAGTGTCATTAGGTGAGGTTAATACTAAATTAAACTAATTATTAAATGACTATAAAAAATTATATGGTTGTGTTTTTTGTGTTGTCAACATGCTTGTGTTTATATAGGTCTATTGTTGTGTCCGCAGCGATTGTATGTTTATAACCACCTCCAAGGATGTTGGGGGTTGGGATTCACTGGCATTGTTATTTTGGGGGTGGAGGGCTGAAAGTTTGGAAACCCCTGCTGTAGGATATGGATAAATATGTTAATTCCAACTACCTAATTCTAATATTTTAACAAAATTAATTTGATTTTTGGAGATCACCGAGCAACCCCCACTCATTGTCCCGTGACCCCCACTTCGGGAACCACTGTCCTAATTAACTGCAGGTTAACTATGTTTATATATAATATCTCTAATTGTTAAAGCTATTAGTTATAAGTTAATTTAAAAGTTTATCAGTAGCTAATAAAGTTATGCTAATCAATGACCTTTACTTTTCTGAATTTGATTGTAATGCAATAATGTGCACCTTTTGTATAGCTGCTTTGAAACAATAATTATTGGGAAAAGCGCTATGCAAATAAACTTGAATTGAACTGAATTGAATTGTTATTTTCCAAATCATATCATATTTATCAATTATATTTGTTCATATCGAATCATATTTGTTACTTCCTAACTAACTTGCTTATTCTAGCTTGTTGCCAGGTATATATTTCTTCATATAGTAAAATACCTCAAATGTAATTAATAAAAAAGGATGATAAAAACTGAAGAATTCCAAAACATTTAAGCAAAAAAAATGAATAAAACAAATAATAATAATAATTCAACCTATAAATAAAAAGTACCTCAGTAATACTAAAATGAATTAATAATGCTTTTTGTCACTTTTACCAACTAGTTTTGCTCCTGTGACTTTAAAAAGCTTTGGCTTCTCTTCATTTTTGGAGTTTAGTTTCAATAAATGCTCTGGTTAAACACTACTTGAATGTTGACTCTAGTTCTGAAGTATCTTTCAAAGTGAATAACAAACATGTATGCACAGATTATGAACAGTGACCACATATATATATATATATAAATGAACTCACATTCGTAAAACTCTAAACAGAGGGCAGACGCTGAACTGGATCTGGTGTACTGAATTGGCTTTTTTCCAAGGTTGTCTCGGGCAAAAATATTTCCCCCAAATTCAACCAAAAGCTCAATTAGTTCCAGATTTTTGACTTTAGCAGCATGATGAAGTGCCGTCTCATGAAGTTTAGCAGCATTCACATTTGCACCTAAAAGCAAAAAAGGAATTAAATTACAGAAAGGAAGAATGCACAATACTAGAACAAAACATCTGATTTATGTTCATTTAAAAGCGGTCCTGCTATGCTTTTTACACTTTCAGCTTCATTTACTGCTTTGGTTTGTTAGCATGAAAGAAGATCTGAAAATGTACAAAACACAAAGTCTCTCCAAAATGAATAGTTATCTGTATCAGTGAAAATAGTGTGCCCCTAGTACGTAACATATTTTTGGCTCATATTTTCCTATAACTACATAAGAAATTTGAATGAAGTAGGCCTGTGCATAGAAATCCTTCACACAAACAACTGCGGAAACTCACCTGCATTCAACAGGACCTTGACACAGTCGAGATGCTGTCGTGCACACGCTACATGCAGAGGAGTGCCAAAGTGACAGTCATGAGCTTCCATCAGCGCTCCTTCATCAATCATGAGTTGAACACATTTAGAGTTACCTAGCAGATGAGAAAAAGGACAAAGAAAGGACAGAAGAAACAACTAATTGAGGGTGAGTAATTAATGACAAAAATCGAATAATTAACTATAACATCCCTGATTGGAGATCGTGCTATTGTGTTTTTCGATATGAAGACAATTTCACCAATGATTTGAACAGCTCTATTTGAAACAAATGCATTCATTCATTCATTTTCTTGTCAGCTTAGTCCCTTTATTAATCAGGGGTCGCCACAGAGGAACGAACCACCAACTTATCCAGCATATGTTTTACACAGCGAATGCCTATCCAGCTGCAACCCATCACTGGGAAACATCCATACACACTCATTCACACATACACTAGGGCCAATTTAGCCAACCCAATTCACCTATAACACATGTCTTTGGACTGTGGAGGAAACATGAGCACCCGGAGAAAACCCACGCAACCACGGGGAGAACATGCAAACTCCACACAGAAATGCCAACTGACCCAGCCGAGGCTCGAACCAGCGACCTTCTTGATGTGAGCCGATTGTGCTACCCACTGCGCCACCGTGAGGCCCCGAAAAGAATTCATTAACTCATGAATTAATTTAGATTGATTGGGATGATTCTGTTGGCAAGTGAATCATTAGCATGCATAAATTATTATTAAAGAGCCCATATTATACATTGAAAATGGTCATATATTGGTTTTGGGGGTCTCCAACAGCAGGCTGATCTGCATGCATGGTCAAAAAACACTTTCATTGTCTTATAATATGCATTTATTTTTACCTCATTATCTCAGCGACTCCTATATGAATCGTTCAGGGATTCATTTGTTCCAAAACCCCTCCTTCGCGCGATGCTAAACTGCGCTGATTGGACCGATGACCCAGTGTGTTGCGATTGGTCGACAGCGCTCAGCGTGAGAGAATGTCCACCACGGCTTATCAACATGGAAGGAGTCATAGCGTGTGCGTGAGCTAATCTGCTAACACTCGTTTTTATCGGGAGTCGCCCGTATTTCAGACACCTCACCCCGAAAACTAACCCCCGATCTCCCAGCATATCAATCTAATTCTTAACCAGAAGTAAAAACAGCGACAGACATTCAGTATTAGTGCACACAGCGGCAAAAGCTAAACCATTATAAACAGCACGGCCGCTCGTGTGCAGCAGAGCTCATGGTGTCCATAGCAACGACAAACAGGAGAGGAACACGAGCTCAAATGCATTTTAGTCCGTAAACACAGCGGCACGCGTCGCGTTAACAACGTGCTTTTAGACGCGATATGAGAATACAAGTTAACCAGAGACACTACAAGCGGTTACAAGTTACAAAGCACAGTTAAATGCATCATTTACAAGCTGGAGAAAACAATGAGGCGACCGTCTTAATCGCACTTACTCACACTTGCTGGATAGCAGACCTGGAAAATTTCCTGGTGCTCCTAATCCTCCGTTGTAAACACTCCTCGGAGGGGGAACAGTTCATGGCTGGATTTAATGCTGTGGTATTTCTGCAGAAACTACTAACTCCTCAAAGTCTCATCTCTGGGTTCTCTGCACACTTCCAATATCCAGCTAAGCACAGTGCTCCTCACTGTGTTGCCAGATGTAGCTCACTGATTTCACCCCAAACCCTGTCCAAAAGGTTTTACCTGCACAATCAAACTTAAAACCGCCCGATCTGGCAACGTTTTCGCACCGCTATTGTTTGTGGGTGGGGTTGGGGATTTCGAATCTGCGCGCGCATAAATGGGCGGGGCTTATGTTTCGTGTTCACGTAATGCCGAAACGGCTAAAGACTCGTAAGCACGGCGACTCGTTTGAGGAACTATGAGTCGACTCTTTTATAGATGAATCAATAGTTTTAAACACTTTGCACTTTCAGATTTAAGCCTTAGCTGGACATTTCACTTCACTTAGAGCTGTGTAACACACAGCATACAAGCTCATTTTCAAAAACCCATAATAGGGGCTCTTTAACAAATCATAAGCATGCAAGAGTGTATGGGTGTTTCCAAGTACTGGGTTGCGGCTGGCAGGGCATTCGCTGCGTAAAACATATGCTGGATAAGTTGACGGTTCATGTTGCTGTGGCGACCCCTGATTAATAAAGGGACTAAGCCAGGGGTGCTCAACCCTGTTCCTGGAGAGCCACCCTCCTGCAGATTTCAGTTGCAACCCATATCAAACACACCTGCCTGTAATTATCAAGTGCTGTTCAGGTCCTAATTAATTGGTTCAGGTGTGTTTGATCAGGGTTGCAACTGAAATCTGCGGGAGGGTGGCTCTCCAGGAACAGGGTTAAGCACCCCTGGACTAAGCTGAAGGAAAATGAATGAATGGATAAAATCATAAGCATAGATGAATAAAACAGAGTGAAATAAACAGTGCTCTGAAGGGCAGTCTAGCAGTATTCAGGTACAGACATTGAATAATAAAACATAAAATAACACTGCATAGTCTTCATTGAAGGGTTGGGCGATGTCGACCGATTGGGCTTTGTACAATGTCTGATGTGAAACATCGCGATGGACGATGGCATCATCGTCATAGGTGGCGGTGAATTAATTATTTATAAATAATTAATTAATTTATAGCGAATTAACTATTTGTAGCTTAATGTTTCAACTACCTGACCAGCATGGTCTTTGTTTTACCTATTGCCAAATCATAAATAAATACAGATAAGTTACTCACAAATTACCACCTGCCAATCACTTTTTCTGCGGGACTCTGGCATGAATAGGCAGAGTGATTTGTGTCGTTATAATGACGTCGACAAACTTGGTTGGTAAAAAAGGTGCACAACCAACAGGAACCAACTATCAGTAACTGAGATTTACTCTAAAATTACTAAGTACAAGTGTGAAAGCGAAAGATTGAAGCAGTGTACTGACGCTGTGACACGTTCCTGATAGATTCAAAAGACCGAAAAGTCATTAGACAGAGACAAGATTAATGAAATATCATGTTTAACTACTATAGTGAGACACGATCCAGGGGTACATCCTTGATAAACTGTCCCTTGTACACTGCTCTCTGGGATGTTGTGCTCAAAGCACCCACTGAGCTGGAGCTGGAGCTCAGACAAGCACATGACAGTGTGTGTGTATGTGTGTGTACTCCCGTGATGTGTGTTTTCAGCGGTATAGTGTGGACGGAGGTGCTAGATGAAACGCCAGTGTGGTTGTGGATCGTTTTCATTCTAAAATGCTATTTTAAAACTAAGACGTATTAGCGTAAACGGGGTCTAAGTGTGTATTTTTCGCAAGCAGGTTGCTGCTGCGACGGGGGTGGGGCGGAGGAGTGCGATGCCGGCTCAGGATCATGACGTCTATCGGTCATCGGCCGATCGACCTGACCCTACTTCATTGTATGAATAATTTAATAAAATGTTATTTCTTACAGTTACAAATGATACAATTTATTGTGTCCAAATGCTTTAAACATGAAATGCTAACACAGTCACAAGGAACTCCAAGGATACCCATGGAAATAATAGACTTTCAGTCTTTTATTGTGGTTAAAATCTGCAGGGACTCCTCAATCTCCTATGTTCTGAACTGTGGCTCATTTTGAAGGAATTATTTTTTAAAAGTAACTCTTTAAATCACTGTAGAACTGTTATAAGAAATAGATCTTTTAGATTTGTATGCATTATTTATTGTTGTTTATGTATTTTAATTGTTTTAAACCTATGCTTTACAGAAAAGTGTTATTATTTATAAACTGTTTGTAAGTTTGTATCTGTTTTTGACATGAAATAGCCATTGAAGCTGATACGGCAATAAACTCTGAACTCTCTCTCTCTCTTGTTCCTGTTCCTCTGTTCCTGTTCCTCTTGGTCAACTATAAGCCCAACTTATATGCTTATATAAGGGACATATAGGTATAGTCCATATTTAAAAATTCAATATAACACGATAATGAACATGCACAGTATTGATATCGTGGCCACTTTAAATTCAATCAATAATTATTTATTTAAAGTTTCAGATTGCTTAGTAAGAACATTCATTGTACTTGTAGTGGTGTTCATAACAGCAATGCATTCTTGGAGACTTAATTGGTTTTCTTAATAGTTAAAACATGCATATTTTTACTTTAATCTGGCCTGAAATATTGCTAGAAAAGTCTGTGATTATTCATTTGGTTGTTCTGTGTTTACACTGTGCAATACGGCTTTAATAGTTAACACTGTTTATTTGAACTAAACTGTGAACACTTTTATTCATCTTAGGTAAAGTTAATTTCTTAGTTAATGACTAATAATGACTTAAAATTGTAGTCGTAATCTGATTACAAGTTATAATCGTTTTATTAAATAAAGGCATTTGTTTACTGTGAGTATGCATATACAATAAAGCAATACACTAAAGTATTTGTTGTTATTATACCTAAAGTAAAGGTAACTTTTTTTGCATATATTGCCAATTTTGTAATAATAATAATAATAATAATAATAATAATAATAATAATAATAATAATAA